>LTAE01001922.1:0-93190 GCA_001647135.1 Pontederia paniculata | reverse complement strand
TATATATATATATATATATATATATATATATATGAACACATGGCTACATGTTCTTATTTTTTACAAGATTGCATGCTTTATTTTGTTACAAAGTCTTTAAAAAAATTTTGGTTGTTCATATTTCCTTTTTAATCTTCTCTTCTCCTTCTATTGAGTTATAACATTTATTCATGCCGGTGAAAATTTGACCTTATTCGTGAAGTCAAAATTAGGATAAGAAAGTAAAAACACCTCATAATCTTCCTAGTTTCTAGGATGGATCCTCCAAAGCACAACATCCCATTGAACCACGATTTGATGAATCAATTATCCTTGACATTTAATAGTACGAAAATATAGAATAGCTATAGGACTAAGTAGTGAACTTGATATATCAAAAAATTCTGATAACACCATAGAAGAAGTCTCTGTTCCACGAGCCTTCTTTAGTTTATAAATATGAAAAACTGGATGATTTCTTTACACAGGAGGCATTTCCAACTCATAAGTAGCTGAACCAATCCTCCTGAGCACCTTTAAAGGGTCAAGCAATTTTTTTCATCTTGTTCGAACCTCTATAGGCAAGTGACTCTTGTTTATAAGGTTGCAATTTAACAAAAATTAAATCTCCAACTCCAAATCCCTTATTAGTCTTGTGTTGATTAAACAATGACTTTATTCCCGATGAGATTGAAATAATTATTTCTTTAACAACCTCAAAATAGCATCCATATCTGTCAATTAAATATCCACAATCTCGATATTAGCTTGACAATGGATGTAGAGATAATAGGGGCTTGCTGATCATAAACTATTTTCAAAAGGTGTAGTATGAGAACTAGAATGGTAGGAAGTATTGAAAAAATACTACATCTAAGGTAGAAACTTGATCCAATTAGTTGGTTTTTTCATCACAAATCCTCTTAGATACTATTACAACACCTTGTTAAGGATCTCAGTTTGTCCATTTGTTCGAGAATGGTAAGTTGTACATGAGAACAACTTAGTATGAGTTTAAAAAGTTCTTTTCAAAAAGAACTCACCAATACAGAATCGATGTTAGACACAATTGTCTTAGAAAAATTATGCAACTTAATAACTATTTCCACAATTATGCAAATTTACTGAAATGTTAACTTCTAGATTGATTGTATTATTCTTATGACTTTTACTCGCTACTTCAATACGGAAGGCTAAGGTTCTTATACTACACAACCAATATTCGAGTCTGAACATAATATTGATATAGGATAGTGAATAATAAACTAGAGGTTGTGTAGATTTGGTAAGAGCGAGCACTGGACGGGAAATTCAATTGTTCCAATCCGTACAAAATTATTTTTTTAGATTTCTTTGAGCCGATTAATCCAAATCGAGATAGGGTCAAAATTTAGAAAAATCTGAAATAATTCGAGGCCAAATTGAATTGTTATATTAAATATTAGATTAACTCAATTTGATATTTTAGTACAACAAAAATAGTAATATTCATATAATCTATTCAAAAGTTATTATTTTTCAGTAAATATATATTCAATTATTTAATTATAATAATATTAGTCTATCATATTTTGTAATATAATTATATGTCCATAAAGTTTGATACATATAATTTAATATATATTATAAATATGATAATATATTTTATATTTAAATAATTTTAAAAATAATTTAAGATAAGCAAGATGTCTTAATTTAATTCTTGAAAAATTGAAATATCCCGATCCCGATTATAATTGAATCGATCTGTATCCGATTATACTTACCTCTTGTGCATAACAACGTTTGAGATGGAAATATTGGTACACTCTCTAGAACAGGTCTTGATTACACATACGAAAACTTTTTACGACTTTAACATACTTATACTTGCTGTCAAATTAAAAAAATGCATATCTTCTCTTTTGTCCAAAGTCAAAACCCATTCATGGCTGATATTTTTACCGCACTACTCACAATATGTCTTATTGGAGGCAATTTTGATAATTTTTATTAAGTAGTTGCATAAGTGCTATCTTATAATTTAGTTTGACTTCAGATTATCATAATGATATAAATTATATCGCCTAAGAAGTTTTTAATGCAACCATTACTTTTATCAAATATATTTTATTTAATTTATTAAGTCAATTATCGCTAACGGCCATATGCTAATTTACTGCACTCCAATAAAATCGCCCGTAAAGTTTTTTGGATCTCCTAATTGTCACCCCTTTTGTACCTATTTAGCCTTTATGTTTTTATACCATAAAAATTATAACCTCTAATGAACGGATTAATGGTTCCAAGATTTTGATGCAATGGCTCACGGAAGATGATGCATGTATGCTACTTTTGACCTAGCAGCATTTTCCTTCACGAGGAAATTATTATTTTATATTTTTCACAATTTTAACACATCAATATCATAGCAAACTGGTAATATCAGAAATTTATTGTATTTTTTTGTTTCCTTACCAAATGTATCATTATTTCGCTTTGTTATTGTTTTTTATTACAGTAAAATTCAAAAAATAATCATTACTGATAAATCATTATCTGATGAGTTTATGATTATTAATAAATTTAATTTCATTTTCAAATATTTGTTCGTCTACACTTTACACTCTACACCAATTTATATATGACGTTAATAAAAAAAAAGAGTGGGACAGCCATTTTTTTTTCTTCACCTGTTTGTGAGGTGGGTCCCACGTTATGCCCTAATTACCTGAAGCCCTAAAGCATTCTTCGCTACCGCTTCTTGATGCGCTGCCGTTTCTTGATGAGCTGCCGTTCGCTTGTTGCTGCCGCCGTGCCATCGTCGTCGTTGCCGCCGTCTTGTCGTCGTCGTTGCCGCTGCCGTACTTTTCCGGTCGGTTTTCTCTTCTTCTCTTCATCTTCCCTCTTTCTCTTCCCCTGTCTCTCGTTCCTCTTCTGAGGTTGCCCCTCTTCTGCTCGCGAGCAGAAGAGGCAGAGGTCCCTCCTCGTCCTCTTCTGCTGAGCGTCTCGTGCAGAAGAGGACGAGTCATTGCGTTAAGTAGAAATCCATAATGACGGTCAGAATTATTAATTTGTGTTTGATGTATTCTAAAAAAATGTATTGTTAAACTCTACCAGTTATAAATTATCAATTTGGAGTTCTTGATTTTAGATTATTAGATCATTATTTATAACTTAGATTTCATGAATGATATGCTATTGTTGTTATAGGTAATCTGGTAGTGTATTAAGCAGATTAGCAGATTTTTTCTGGTCCTGGTGCTGCTGGACTTTCTGGTTCTCAAATTCAAACTTGATGACTTGATGGCCGCTATTTTGAAAACTTGATGCATCATAGCTGATAACTTGATATTTTACAATGGAAGTTGTGTGTCATCACTGCTATTCTGCTATGGAAGTTCAATATATTGATGCTTTGCAATCTTTTTTTGTTCAAATTTATATATATATACTGTATACATATATTCCAAAACATAATTTTCGTAGAATTTTGTATGTCGAGCTACAATTTCACATTTTTTGCGGCTTCACCCGACCTTTTTGTGTCGACTCTAATTTACAAGTTTGACAACATTGCTCTTAGCTATTTGAGGTCACAAAATGGATTTATGGTTTTCTTAGAGAGCACTTGTATCTAGATGTATTAATATTTTCTTTTTTACATTTTTTCCCTATTTGTAGCATGTATTACCCATGCCAATTTAGTGTTCAATTGCATCCTGTTTTTTTTCTCAGTTAACTGTGGCTCTTTTTGTTCAGGTAAGCCATCGGATTATTATTGTTCATTAACTGGGTTTATAAATTTTGTTAAGTGGTTCAAGTACTAAACTTGTTTTATAGTGCATGACTGCTTATTGTCAATATAGAATTGACTCTTTGGTTTCTTGGATTTGCCTGAAGGTCTTAAACTCTTAGTTGGTTACTGGTGTTTCTAAATGGAAAGAGAACAAAGTCCTGAAATAGATGATGAGCTCTTCAATGAGGTTTATGGAAAGGCATATACAGGTCCAACTCGGGTAGATGCCAATAGTGTGACGCCAAAAGGAAATTCCAACAAAAGATCATTTTCTGGCAGTCAATCAGATGAAGAAGATTTGACCCGAGATCCTAATGCTGTGCCTACAGATTTTACTAGTAGAGAAGCTAAAGTATGGGAGGCTAAAGCTAAGGCAACCGAAAGGAATTGGAAAAAGAGAAAGGAAGAAGAAATGATATGCAAAATATGTGGAGAATCAGGCCATTTTACTCAGGTATGCCATACCTGGATGCTATGGTTCTTGTTAAATGTTCTTCAGGAATTAATTTAATGGCTTACTGTTTTAATTGGAAGCATTTGCCTGAATGTCAAGAGAATGGCTTGAGTTATAATTATGTCTTCATTTTAAAAATAAATAATTATGTCTTCACAAGTACATAGTTTTGTCCAATTAAGTTTACATATCACTTGTAATTGACTGGGGTTTATGTTGGGAGCTTGTAGCTTATATAATGTCTGTTTCTCGAAATTGAAAAGACCATGCATAACAGTTAGTGGATTAAGTCAACAGTTTAGGTTAATATTTTAAGGTCATTGTGGTTGAATGCGATGGTAGCATATGCAGTATGAACATGGGCATTTTTTTTTTGCTTATTGTCCGTGCTCGTCATTATACTTTTTGGTCTATTATCTGAAGAATTTTCTCTCGCCATTAAGAAGGAAAAAATTTTTCACTCATTATTCGCTTTCTCTCTGCCCTAAACTTCTTGATGTAAATTGTTTTTATTGTTTGCTTCTATCGCCTTGGAATTGTTTCGTGTAGATCTTTGTAAGGGTGTTGACCCGACCCGAAGCCAAATCCGACCCAACCCAATTGATTTTGTTCGGGTTGGGTTGGGTCGGATTGATGACAAGTTAGTCATCAAATCCAATCCAACCCGATCTCTATTGGGTCGGGTTGGATCGGGTCGGATCATCGGTTTACCCGATTGAATTTTTCATATATTTTAATTAATTTTTTGGTAATATTTAACATCAATTATATTTATAAAAAAATGAAAGAAACATATCTTTTTAAAGGTTTGCAATGATTTTAAAGGATATAAAGTATAAATTTTTAATATATTTTAATTTTAAAGTAACATAAAATTCTTATCAAGAATAAATTAGTTCAAATTTGATAAAAAAATATATAAAAGTTCAGGTCATCGTGTTGGGTCGGGTTGATCGGGTTCAAAAAATTGAAACCCGTACCCGACCCATTGGCAATCGGGTTATGATCGGGTCGGTTCGGGTCCTGCCCGATCAACGATCCGATCGGGCCCAATTGAGATTGGATTGGTTCGGATCGTCGGGTTCATCGGGTCGATCCGACCCGGTGAACACCCCTAGTTCATTGGCAGACAATGAGGCTGACATGCTGAAAATTTATTGTTGGAAAGCTGATGCACAGGGATATGTTATGCAGTTCAACCTGTACTCCTGTGTTCACATAATCTACTTACATCTAGATATGGATCTTGACTGACTATTTTTTTTTCTTCTCATGAATGCTTGTGGAACCCTAGTTACTTTTGTCATCGTCTAATTGTGTAATGATTATTGGATAAACTATAAATTCTCATCTTCCAATTGCATGCTACAATAAGATACTGCTGTGTAGTTGGTAGCTCGAAGACAAAAGAAAAAGTAGTAAAAATATTAATGCGCCTATATAAGCTTTTGCCTACTATTTTTTATATCATGATGTAATTAATATAGTCTTATTTTTTTTATTTCAGTCTTACCTCTGAGTTCTCTTTTGCAGGGCTGTCCATCTACTCTTGGTGCTAACCGTAAATCCGCCGACTGTTTCCAGAGGGTTCCGGCAAGGGACAAGAATGTGAGAGCCCTTTTCTCTGAAAATGTGATAAACCAAATCGAAAAGGACACTGAATGTAAGATAAAAATGGATGAGAAGTTTCTAATTGTCAGTGGAAAAGATCAAAAAATTTTGGCAAAAGGTGTAGACGCTGTGCACAAACTAATTCATGATGATAAGGATAAACAAAGAAGCCCTGCTGGCTCAAATCGAACATACTCCAGATCGCCTGATCAAAGTACCAGGGGTTCTTACTCAAGGCGCTCTGACTCCCAAAGGTCTCATTCAAGTCCAAGAAGTGAATCACGTTTCTCTAATAGGGGTTTCAATCATGAGAGGATTACTCACGATCTTGTACGGGAGGACAGACATAAGTTTTCTAGGGATTCTTCACAAGGTAGGATTTTCTTTAGAATCTGTGATGATAATTGCATTGTGTTCGAAGGCATGAAAACATGCACTAGTTTTGCACTGCAGTTTTATTATTTATTTTGAAACACCTTAATAAACCTTACATGACATCTCCTTTTGCAGCAAGAGGTAAGTTCAAGCTTTATCTGTTCGGTTTTGAAGTGATTTTCTTCATCGTTCTGGGTCGGCAGATTTGTCAAGTACAATATGTTGAAAGTATATCCAGATTTGTTCGTTCGTTGTTGTCACAGTGTCTGTAGTATCTGGCATCATTCCTCCTTTGAACATAAGATAGTGTCTAGTTAAAGCATCAATCTATTTAGGCATGTGGGTTTGAGTGTGAAATCGCTTACAAATTCTTCATTTCACGAAGCTTATGTTAATGATGGAGGAAAAGGACGACCTGTCCGTTCAAAATCTCCTGTCCGCGCCACTTTCGGTAGTGATGCATTTAGGTCGTATGAAAGACATAATTTTGACACTGGAATGCACAAGACTAATAGCTTGGACAATGAGGGGCTCGGAATGGGCTCTGTTCCCCATCGCAAGTTTGACATCCCTAATCACCAAGAAGCCTGGGAAGAATTGGAAATGGAATTTAAGAGGGAGGCGATGGAGGTGGAAAAAATGCGCGATCAAGAAGAGGATGAAGAGAACTACAAGCATCGGGAGGTATTGTGGAGTTATCCTTGTAACTACTGCTTATATCATGTTCTTTCTTATGCGTTTGTATCTTACACCATAAACCTTCTACTGCTACAGATGAATAGAATTGTAATTTCTTTTAGAAAAAAAATAGAATTGAAGCTGGACATCTACTATTTTGGATAAGTAATTTGTTTAGAAAAAAATAGAATTGTAACTGGACATCTACTATTTTGGATAAGTTGAATGCACCTGTTATTGTGTAATATATTTGTTGGATAATGTCTGATTTATTTTTTTTTATTTGCTACTTGCAAACTTGAAATTTTTTTCTCTATCAGTTGTATGCAACTTGTGTGCTTCATTCCATTTGGTCTTGTCCCAAAACTCATGAAACCATATATTTGTTTGCTATTACACAAGAAATATGTCTGTTGTTAAAACAAGAAATACGCATGACAAATTGCTCTATGCCCTTCTAGAAGTTTTTTTTTCCTTGTTTCATTTGTTTCTTATGAAAATGAGATAGTGACGTTAGTTGTTGCTTAGATTACTGATGTGAAGTTGTTTTGCTTTATATTATGTATGACCTCGATATAACATTGTATCTTGGGTTTTGTTTAAGCTCACTGGAGTTGCTGTCTCTAGATGCTTAAAATGTTATATGATCTTCTCATGTTAATGGTTGAACTGGGTTTGCCATGTTGACTGTGATGCCCACATAAAACTTTCTGCTTATTTTAACTTTTTTTATCTGCTCAAGTGCAGTGTTTAAGGGAGCTGAGAGACAACTATGTGAAGAAACTTGCGACTGTTTGGAGTCTGCATCGGAAACAGTGTGATGAATTTCGCCAACTTGATATGCAAAGGAGACAGCAAGCAAACCAGACTTATAACCAGCCAGCTTATCTGGATTATGAACAATCTGCAAGGAATGTGCAGTATGCTGACTCTGGTTTTCCAGTGGACTCCAGAAATAGATACCCATTTCCTGGTGGAAACTATTCTGCTTCTAAACCCCATGATACGTATGGTGAATTCCAGCGTCAGAGGCACGAAGACTTTGGGAAGACTTACGGACGATATTAAATCAATTAGGAATTTGGCGGTGAGTTAATTTTTGTCCTTTACTCCATCGTACTAGGCATCACTCATTTCATTTATCTCCAACATGCTGGTTGGCATAAATAATGATAATGTGCAATGTGTATAGGCTGTGGCATGAGGTAAGTATGAAGGAGATGAATCTGACAAGTTTGTCTTTGTAATCCTCCTCTTAGATGCAAAAGAATATGATCGTTGAATTAGGAGAATCAGTTCATGGATATTGTTGATTTTCTTTCAGTTTATGCTTTAAAAAGACAACCAAAATTTTCAGGGTGCACATATGGGGATTCAAGGTAATGCAGAGTGCTGATTACAGGGTAAGTAATCTATTTTGGCTTTGGTGGAGTTTGGATTGGAAGTGAAGTTTCTGGCTATTTGGTGGTGATTTGCTGATGTAGTTTGGATATTCTATGGCATCTTCAATGGGAATGATCAGTCATATACTATATGGTTGTTTGGGATTATTTTCTACATGGATATTTTGGACACGCAGTTGTACTCCTCTTTTGGACGCATCTAAAGGTGGCTTTAAGCTTTTATGACCCATGACTACAACTTATGTTTCATGTTGCAAGACTTGGGAATACTATCTTGGAAAGAAGTATAAAGGCTAAAATTTTGAGCTCTCATGACATGAATCTGGCATTACTGAATTTCCTATGCATCCAAGGCTTGTGTTTATTCTGTGATGTAGGGTAGATAGGATAGACGATAGAGTTTGATATAATTTAGAATGTTATTCAAATATGATTAGTTTTAGACTTTTAGTAATTTTTATATTGTTTATGATTTGATTGTGAAAGTCTATTAATAGGTTTAGACTTTTCATTCATTAGGGAGTTCATTTGGTTTCATTTTATTCAAAATTTCTGATTTATTTTGTCGGTGGATTTTGAATATTGTCGGATGGTACTGTAAATCATCTTATCACGTTTTTGATGATGCATTTCTTATTATTCACTTTGGATTTTGACTAGTGGCATAAAGGGTTCACGTGGAGCAGTTTTGTTATCAAACTTTTACAATCAAAATTTAAGTAACTTGAAAAGTAAAAGATAAAAACGAATAAGATTCGAATAAGATTTTAAAGCATATCATATTATATCATTTATCCTATATATCCTACGGTCAGTGCAATATTTCCTTCATATGGTTCGGACATTTTCATGTGTTTATGCCACTAGTAGAAGCTTCTTTTCTGTGCAGCTATACAATGAAGTGTAACTACCACTTGCTGCAAACTCCATATGTAATGTAGGTCTATTTGTTTCGAAATATCTAATTCAATGTCTATGTGATATGGTAAGATTGCAGATCTTGCATATTTTTAGGAATATTTTTTGTGAGTTTGTGGTCATGGTTGGATAGCTCAGTCTGGTCCAGTGGGAAGCAATAGAGGTGTTACATATGTTTGGTATCACTAAGAATCGTCTGCCGCTTAATCTTAGTAGTTCATCTGATTTTTCAGCAATTTGTTATTGGATTGGGAACTGTGTTCTTGCTCCCCTGATTATGCATGCAAGTCACTGAATTATCCCTTCGTGTTGGTTCTTTGTCATCCTATTAAAGGAGCTGGAGATGTTCCTTTTGAAGTTGCATCAATTTATTATTTTGAGTCTTTCTGGGTCTTTACTAGCAACCATTCTCAGATAATGAAATGGTTTCCACATTTTATTTTGGAGCAATGTCCCGAGTTCAATCAGTATGATTGAATTTTGAATGATAGGCCTATCTAAATTTTGTTCTAGGTTGCCATTTCACCTGCTTTCTTGCAGCATTATTTCATGTGTTGTTGCTCATCTATGCGAGTTTTAAGCAAAGCATTCTTTCTTCTGCCGGAGCCTGACCAGAGTCTTATTTCACCCATTGGATATTGTTACCAATGCAGAAGTATACCGCTAGATAATTATCCACAAGTATTTTATTGGTGACGAAAAAGATATACTCAAACTTGACCTAGTTTTTCATCGTTCATGCATTAAATTAATCAATTACCAACAGTTCGAACAACTGTACTGAATTAATTTTTAGGTTCTTCTAAATCCTTGATGAATAATTAATTTAGTAGATTGATTCTTTTAATGAATTAAATCTAATTATAAAAAAAACTGATTTAATAAATTAACTTCAATTTGAATGAAACATGAGAATTGAACAGATAAAATATATTTTTAATAAAAAAATATTTACTTAAAAATAAAATGGAATTATGTATAATAATATATTTAGCATATGTGATATTTTTAAAAAATAATAAATAATATGAAATTAATGTTATTTATAATATAATAAAATATTTTTTTAAGTGTAAATTAAAAATAAGTTAAGAAGATAAGAACATAAAAAATAGTGAGATAACTAATAATTAACAATTATATTATTGAGTAAGCATACAATTTAAATTTTAATGATCTTAATAAATAAAAGTTAAAACAAAAAAAAACAGAAAATGACATGAGAGATAAGAATGAAAGAGAGCGCGGAAGAGGGGTCACATGGAAAGGAAAAAAGAAGTTTACTTATTTATGGATTAAATTGCTGACGCTCTTGAATTCTGATAAAACATTGTATAGTTTATCAAAATTCAACGAAATCATGTTTGAGTTCGAACCTGATTTTAATTCTTAAAGGCACCCAAAAGAAATCGAGTCGCATATAAATTGGGACTCTTAAATATTTATAAAATTTTCTTAAAAAATTGAAATCTGGACATTTTGGTTGCGATCCGGCCGGAGCTTGGATTTGATGGTTTGTCCATTCCAAGTAGGCAATTTCGAAGGCTTGGCAACGTGCCAAGGTCCAGTGGCTTGTGCAAACGTCGAGTTTGGCATGTGCGAGAGCTCACTTGACGTGTGTTGTGCTTGCTCCCACATCTCCACTCTTTTGAACCACATATAGCACAAGAGAGCAATTGACTCATCCAAACTTGTAAACCATAACATCAAGAACCAACATATCCGAGTTGAACCCACATACAATTAATTATTACTACACCACAAAGTAGAAAACTCTTGTAGATAATTATATTAACTTTATAACGAAAATAATATATTTCTCACCACGTAAAATATGCATGGCTATAAATAAATCGCGGCAACCTCTTCTTCCTCCCCTTGTGGGATTTGTCAAGTCTCTTTCTGTAACTTGGCTTCAAAGAAGAGGTCAAGCAGCACACTGAATGAGTTGAGTTCAGAAGCAGCCATGCTCAGGTTGCAGGTTTGCGGCCATGCAATCAACAGGGGCAGACCGCCGTCCGGCGTCGTTCATGGCCACCGGATTGAGTTGGCACTCAAAGTTAAGTGGAGGTTGAAGTGCCCGTCGAGGTGGAACCGTGTGGCCATTGTGAAGGCACTGAAAGGCGGGGCTGAAGGTGGAATGGGTGGATCCACAGGTCAAAGCTGGGATCCTGGCTTGGAGATCGAAGTGCCCTTTGAGCAGAGACCAGTAAGCATCTTTCTTCTCTTTTGTTTCAGCAGAGTATACATATGTACGATGAAAGATCAGTACAGAAAAAAAAAGTATACTCCTTTGTAACATTTCAATCACAGTCAGTTTACTTTTGTTATCAAGGGGAATTTGATCAGTTAACTCCAAGAAAAGGAAGAAGCATTAGGCTATTAGTTTAAATCATTACAAGTTCCTGAACAAAGTAGAGGTATGATGATCTCGTAGGCTTACTAGTTATGATTCCCCATTGTGGTATGTTGACAGGTAAATGAGTACTCTTCTCTGAAAGATGGAATCCTTTATTCATGGGGGGAATTAAGTCCAGGGACCTTTTTTTTACGCCTTGGGGGTTTGTGGCTAATGACTTTTACAGTTCTCGCAGCGCCCATAGCAGCTGCAAGCTTCAATCCCTCCAAGGTATGTATAAAAATATCACATACTAGATCATTTGGCGAAGAATTAACCCATAAGTTTCTTTATGTTTTGTGTTTCTAAAAATTCATATATGAATCTATTTTCGGTAGATATATGAAATTATGCCTAGTCTTTCAATCGAAAAAAAATATATTACATAAGTTTATATAGATATTAAGGCATCCATGTAATGGTAAAAATGTCTATACAGAAGTCACATTTTTTGCTTATAGTTTCCCCCTGCTGAAATGTGCAGGACCCATTAAAATTTATACTGTCTGCTGGGACTGGAAGTCTTCTCCTGGTGGCTCTGATCGTGTTGCGGATATATCTGGTACTTTTAATCCAAGGAAATAAAATGCTACCAGCAAATTCCTTGATGGAAAAATGTGGAACAATTATAGTTTCTTTCAACTTTTATCTTAGTCACTAGTTAATTCATGAAACTTTATTTTGAGCCAAGACATTGCTTCATCTATTTTGATAACAGGGATGGAGTTATGTGGGGAATAGACTGCTGTCAGCAGTTATACCATACGAAGAAAGTGGCTGGTATGATGGCCAGATGTGGGTAAAACCACCAGAGGTTAGCATTTGAACAAATTACATATGCAGGAAATCTTGATGTGCATACTTTTTTTTCATCAATAAGGTAGTAGTTCTCTTGTTATAGGGATGTATCCCATTTGGGTAAATGGCTTTTTTGAGTCTCCTATGACATATCATGAATGGGACCCTACATTGTGCATGTTATTATCTTACTTAAAGGTCTGTGGAACACAACCTTATTCTGTATTATCACAAACCTCACAATAATGAACTACATTTGTATAACATGCTGCAATATTACCCAAAAATGTGCATCTACTATAATCTGTAATCATGCAACCCATGCTTTATAATCTGCTCCTGTGGTTTGCTTGATTGGCCAAAAGTAAGATCTATTAACTGAAACAAGTGTAGTCATTTCTATGAGTTAACAACAATGAGACAAATGAATGAGTTGTTTTCTTCTTTTCTTAGGTATTGGCACGCGACAGGCTTTTGGGGACTTACAAGGTATGCAAATGCAGTGATTACAAAATGGCCTTTCTTCTCTGTCATTGAGATTTCATTGAACATTTCTATAAGCTGCTTGAAACCATTAAAACAAAAAGTCTGAATTTTCCTGTTTCTCTTGTCTGATGGCGTCTATTATATACATTGTTCATTATGTCAAGTTAAATTTAGAACTCAAATCACTAAACATTTCAGGTGAAGCCAGTGATCAAGATGCTAAAACAGACATTAGTGGGCACAGGAGCTCTGCTAGTCACCACTGTGCTGCTGCTCATTTTTGCTTCACCTGCGGAGGACTTCCTGCACTCCCTTTCTGAAGCGAAGTCAAACGATTTGAATACTCCAAGTTCCAAGTTCAATTTGAGGTAGTCCTCGTTCCTCGACATATTAAGTTGACATCAACTTAGTAACTGTAATTTACATCGTTTTGCTGAAACCACAGGAAAGAAGAGCTCTTAAGGTTACCAGTAGAAGTGAAGGATGACGACGACCTCGCCGCAGCTGCAGCAGAGGCAGCGGACGGAAGGCCCGTGTACTGCAGAGATCGTTACTACCGCGCCCTGGCCGGGGGACAGTATTGCAAGTGGGATGATCTACTCAACTGATCACATATGATATCATGAAGCTACCAAGGAAAAATAAATAAATGATATCCTGAAGCAGCACACTGTTCTTGCATGGAATTGGTACTGTCAGCATCATCCTGTTATATTTTTGAGGCCACAATCTTTACTTGTTAGTACAATATGTATGTATACGGCAAAAGCAAGCTGCTTATTTTTCCTGTCAAATACGAACATTGATCAGAAGTCAGAACTATAATATTTGCTAAACCTTCAACCATTGTGTAATATGCATTCCTGGCATCGAGCAATGAATCTAGCATTTCTTTTCCGCAGGTTAATGAAAATAAAATTCCACATAAACTTTTAACCATGATGAGCATTCCTGTGCGGTTCATCATGAAGCTGGAATAGTATACTTCTAAAACTAGAAGCCAAGTTATCAAATCGCCAATCAGATAATTGACACAAAAAGGGGTACAACAACAGCCAACAGGGGAAATGATGGTTTGATATGAATCATTGCGCTTATGTGATTGAAAGTGGAGACTTCTCCTTGGTTGGAGAGGAACTCAGCCTGCGGAGGTTGGATCCGGAAGTCAGAACGAAGGAGATGGAGGGTTGGAACTGCGTAAAGATGAACTGCAAATTTGTGAAGGCTTTGTTTCTCTGCCGGTATGGGAAATTTAGTCCCACATTCAAAGTACTGCGCTTCGGTTACAGGTACAGCAAGTATAAGATGCCTTGGACGTGTAATCTTCAAACTCACGCAGCTGCGTGGTGAGCACAAAGCGAACTATTCTTTCGCCTTTTACTAAAGAATACCGTGTGCACGCCACTTAAAGCAGCATACGCCAATTTTTTGAGGGTGTCCCTTCTTTATAGATTGGCCCCAACAAATCTAAAATAAGCATTTTAACATATATGATGATTAATTTATAAAGTGTGACGTATTTAAGAGATTAAAGAATTTAGATAAATTTTATAGACTAAACATTAGGATTACTGTTATTTTTTTTATATGACACGTTTTTATTAACTCCTTAAGTTTTAATATTATTTATTCAACTTTCTTTTAACTTTTTAAATATTTTCACTTGAACTTAAATAGTTAAATTTTATTTTTGTTTTAATCTTTTACCTTTTATTTTAACCATTTTATAAATTTTAAACTTTAAATAAGACTGTTAAGTGATAAGAAGAGGGATGAGTCCCATACGTTTCTTTTTTCATTAGATAAATTTTAAATTAAATAGTTAAAATTTGATGAAATGTATATTGAACTTTGAGGAAAGTTTTTATTTTCTATTTTTAAAAATCAAACACTTAAAATTTGATGAAAGGTACATGTATAATATTTAAATTTACGGACGAAGTATAGATAGGCGAGTTTAATAGAGGAAACTAAAATTAATCTAAAATATTATTAGATACTACTATTATTACAAATTTAAAGTAAAACAAAATATAAGATTTAAAAAACTTCCGGAAACTTATCCGACTTCACTAATTGTATTTTCTAAAATCGACAGTATAAACATTTTAATTTTTCTAAAATAAGTTAAACTATTTTGAGTTCCAACGCCGGGCAGACTCCCGCCGTGATTTGAGTGCTACAAATCAATGTTTTCATAGTAGAATTGATAATCGAACTGAACATTCAATTGAATTACGATTAGATCAATCGAACCTAATTCAATCAGGTTGACCTAAATTTTTATGAAATAATTTAAAACATATAACATGATTAATACTATATAACACATTAAAAACTATTATTGCTTAGATATTAATGTAAAATATCATTTATATTGTTTCAAAAGGTTAATGCTTATTTAAAATAATGACAACTAATAAATTATTATTATATTATTATTAGTTATAATACTAATGATGTTATATTATTTTTTAAATATACTACAAATGATATTTTGTAAGAAGATATAAAACTTTAACATTAACATATTAATTACAAATTATGATAATAATTAATTATAGTTTTTAAAAGAATAGAAAACTTTAACTATGTATTCCCTCGAAAATAAAACTATAATTATGGACTATTATTCCCTAAAAAAATAAATTATGAACTATTTATTCCTTCAAAAATAAAAGGCCTGAGGCAAAAGCAATTTATTTCACATTACATGAAACTCTATATTACTTAAAAAAGAAATGAAAATAATTATTACATTAGGGATAAGTTAAGAATCATTTTAACGTCATATGGACCGATGAAACATCTATAAGTGAGATCCTAGGATATTCGAGGGACTCAACCTAAATTCAAATATGATCCAATCCATTAAAAAAGACCAATCAATTTGGGTACGACAAATAATAATAATTTTAAATTTGACCAATCCTTATGTTTCGCAAACCTTCATTATTTGTCTTTTGGTTATCAAAAAGGGCGATGAAATCTAATAGGGGACAAAACAAGATAAAAAAACTAGGAGGAGTCAAATTATATAAAAAAATATTAAAAATTAGGAGGAGTTAAAATATATAAAAGTAAATGATTAATAAACATATATTAATAAGAATTGAACCCAAAACTTTAAGGTGTTAGTCAAATTAATCTATCCATCTAAGTAATAAGATAATTATACTATTTTTTAATATTTATTTTATTTATTAACTATAAGCTATATGTGTATGTGTGTGTAGGATTTAATGTGCCTACTAATCACTTGATGCTTAGTATGGATATTGAGCAAATCTTAATCATCTAATCATAATTAATGGTGGATCAAAAAATTAATAAACAATTATGATTATAAAATCAACCATTGATTATATATTAAAGGGCTAAGATGTGCTCAACATCCTTACTAAGCATCAAGTACTTAGTAAGTACATTAAACTCACTAGTCATGGCCATTGTGCGTTTTCGCTTTTGAAAATCTATGCAAAACACACTTTCACTTCTTGAGAAACTATAACACTTCCAAAAGCAACTCTCACCACGTGGCAAAGATAAATTTTGAATGAGTTATTTGATACATTGCCTTGACTAAGACTTTGACTCTTTGATAAATAAAAAATGATATCTCAATATAAATAATAAAATAAAATAGGAAGGTCTAAATAATTTTATAAGTGAAAGTCAAAAGGTCTAGTTGATAACACGAAATATCTCATAAGCGAAAAGTCAAAAGGTTCAAAGGAAAATACATGTCTCATAATCCTATATTACAAGTTAAGTTCCAAACAAAAAATGAACAAGTAACTTAATGAGGTTCATATGCCCATGTGCAAACTGGTAGCTCGAGCATCATTGTCGCACACCGTCAATCATCCATCCTAATATGCACCTGCAGAAATCAAATGCAGGGAAGACAATTCTTCCGTGAGCTACGAAGCCTAAATGCGTGATAACTAGTATAATAATAGTAGAAATGAACTTCATGTTTGAACAATAAATTATTTAAGAAAACAATAATTATAACCTTCTAACCATAGACCAACTTTTGAATAAGGTTCGTGGAGATATCATATGCCAATGATCAATACCAATGATTTAATTCATTGCCAAGATAAAATGTAGCTTAATAAAAGTTTAATAGTTCGATACGATTTGATAATTCAATGACATTCGATGATTCCATACAATTCAATGATTCAATGTGTCCTATGAATCAATACGGTACGATAATTCAATATAGTTCAATGATTCAATATGATTCACCTTCAATGTGGTTCAATGACTTTTCTTTATGAACATTGTTCAATTCAGTGGAAGTTGACTTTGATTATTAGGAGGAGCTCTTCAATTTTATAGAGTATGTCATGCAAACAATATAATCCAATGTCAATGGTCGTGTGTGGGATCATGCCACGATAAGTGTCCTCTTTAGAAAAGGATAAATCACACGCCTTCGGTGAAGTCCTTAAAATATAAAGTAAAAATGAACAATGGCATATTAGGTCTACCATGGCAGCCCTCGTCTTTCGCCTTTTATCTTGTAACTTATTCACTATTTATGAATTTGGTGGATTAAGGATCATAAAGGTAAGTAACCCAACAATGATGGATATGAGCATAAGCCATTTTCGATTAGTAAAGAGAGAATCATGTCGAACGTTGAGAAATTTAATAGCTGAACTATCTCGCCGATAAGCCTCGATATAGTTTGCCCAAAATGGATAATACAGTCGTATCGAGGTGACCGACATGATTTCGTTATATTCGTATTGATGGGTATGATCGTATCGGGTGTGTGCGTCTATTTGAATTTTATCTGAGAAGATTTTGGTCCGACCGTATATACGATTGTATTGACTATCCCAACTAGATTCTGGTTTGGTCGTACTGGAAAATGGTCACATCGCTCTACTTGAAGATATTTCGATCTAGCCATATTGGACATTAATATTGTTGTATCAAATCTGGGGCATTTAAATACAATCTATCACAACATGAAACTAAGATATGAGACATCAAAACACAAATTAATGTTAGGCAATGCACAATTTATAGACAAATACACATAATGTAGTATGAATGCAGATATATGATCAATATTTTGTATCATCACTAATTTTCATGGCATTTCACTACATAAGCATGTAAGGGATCAATGAACACAATCTAATATTTCAGTAAGCATATGTGCTACAGAGTTAGATCTCATATGAACTTAGAATTTGATCTAATAGAAACTCAATTTCAACGTTAGTTCCGTTTGACACATCTTTTTGGATGATGAAATTGATGTTCAAGCTCTTAATCTCATTTCCATCCCTAGTCTCTTTATTTCTATTGATTGTGTCTTGCGCCTTGATCTCATTTTGCAATATTTCGTGTTCAGGAGATCAAAGGAAGGAGAAACAAGAATAACAATAAAAACTTACCCAAAATGAAGAAAAAAATAACTTCAGAACTTGAAGAAAGGAGAGGGAGGAAGATAAAGAGATTGTTGAGAGAGAGAATGAAAGAGAAAGGGATTTTTCTGATAAGAGACGAGAGAGAATGAGAGGAAGATGATTAAGAGAGATAATGATCATAATGAGAAATTAATGGCCATTTTTTTCATGGGTTGTTGCATTTCAAATTTCTATTTTTTTTGGGTGTTACAAAAACTATGCAAGGACATCCAAGCTCCATTAGTAGTGTCAGAGATATATGTCAACATCTTTAATTAAATTGCAAGGTAAGAAACACCTAATGGACATCAACGGGAGAAGCTTAAAAGGGATACAAATATCATACAATGCCCCTATGGCGAGATTCATTAGTTTTTTTTTTCTTTGGTAGTAAGATTCCCTTTAATAACCAAAAAGTACCAGTAGACTGTGTAAAAAGTTCACTTTTTTTATTTATATGCTTTTATCGCTTTAGAATAAAAGACACAAAGTTTAGGGAGGCATACTTCGTGAATGAAGTTAATCCCACATTGCTAAGCTTGAAGCCTCATAATCACCAACTGTTATCAAAATTAAACTATTAGAAACAAAATATTTTTTAATTTTAAAAAATGATTATATTAGCGCTTGGTGACCACCCAGCTCCTAGGCCAATTATTCTTTTGCTTTTTACTAAAGATCAAATAATACCAATTTAAGCCACACATACGATTTTTTTAGTGCTTGAACTTGTACCAAACAATATATACAATGAATTTTTTTTTAATAGTTCAAACGGCAGCCTTGAATCTACAATTTTTATTTCCTAATTATATAAAGAAGTTCTATATAAACCCACCTTTGAGTTGTTATGTATTTTATATTTTCCATTATTTTTTTCTATCCGATAGAGAAAACTGGCCGAAAAGATAATCTAGTTAAAAGTCAATTTCGTTAAATCTTCTATCTTCTATGCATTATTTTTTCTTATCTGTTGTCTTTTTCTCGGAACAAAAAACTAAACTTAAGACTTTAATCTCTAGCTAATTTATTCCACTCTTTCCGATTGCACCAAAAATTTGAAAGAAAAAAATCTCAGTACGAAATCAAATTCATTCGTTTATTTTTCTGTTCAATTATATTTCTTGCAAGGCCACTGAGCTTACATTGTTTAAAAAGGGATGTTGTCGTATATAGTGATAACATAGTTATTTTATGTAATCGAAAAAATTAAATGAAAACATAGTTATAGATAAATATACTGCAAATCTGTACATGAAAGAAAAGAGAGAACACACTGCAAGTCTTGAACTCTTAGTATTAGAATTGTGCTTCATCTGATAAAGTTTGAAGAAATGTTATTGAAAAGTGTCAAGAATCAATCCCGGAGTAGCACAGCCATTTGAGTCGAATCACTAAATATATTATTTTAAAGACTGACAAAAAAAAAGACAATAGAATCTTTGGACATTTGTAGCAAGGTACAAATCTTTTGCTTTTCTGTACTAGATAATGTTCCCTTTGAATTGATGTTTAAATAGGAACGATGACTCAAATGGGATTGGAATTGGATGCAGCTGCAACTACCTTTCTTACTCGTCTTGTTACTGCAGCCAAAAAGAAGGATACAGACACGGTAAGATGTGATTTCAGATCAACTCGAAGTAACTGATGCAGACAAACAAAGGCCTCTTTTGGTTCTGAACCGCAGGAGTGTGTCAAGTACAGGATGTTGATTGTAGCATTCGTGCTAAGAGAACTGGATTCCCTCAGTATGAATGCTTCCCTGATCAGCTTTTTATTCTCGCCGTGAAAGTTGAACTGTGATCCCAAATTTTGGTAAGTTGATGTGATTTCTGTATTGGCATTCTCTTCGAATCTGTGCTCTTAAGCAGAAATGTTGCTGCACTTTATCTATAAGTAAATAATTCATTCAGTTCGCATCCTATATAAAGGAAGGAGCATAACTAGCTATAAACCAGAGTTCAACAGCTAGAAGAAAAGCTGGTAATATATAGACACTCTTTGAGGCTTGACATTGTTTGGCACACCAGCTCCTAGTAATAGAATGCGGAGATCAATAGTCGGGAGATCGGCTGCGCTAATCCGGTACTACAGCTCATGTTGTTTTCTTCTCAATGTAGGATCATAAATCAGATGGCTGGTTCACTGTGCTGATCATGAAGAATTGCACCAGGGTTCAGATGTGTTTGTCTTGCATCAAACACCTGCTAAGAACAGCATCTCATATTTGTTCATGCTGCAAATAGTTTCTGTTTCATTCATTCAATCACCTTTGTACATCAAAAGCGTCTCCATGACTGCAACAGACGAATTATCTCTTCTCCTGCAGCAATGTTTTATCTTATTCTGTATGCCTTATTGATATGAAAGAACATTGCGGCCACACTAAGTACAGGTAGTGAATCAGACAGTTCGGACTTAGGAGCAGCATGCATGAGCTGTAACACATTGAGATTGAGCAAGTGACCTTAGATATAGATTGGTACTTGTGTAATGACCATTTCTAGACATTAGTATCCTGGCAAGTAACCATCAAAACAAGAAGATATATATATAATTAAGCTTGGTAATCTGCTCTCTCTGGCTAGCTTCCTTTGGAAAAAACTGATAGGTTACATATCAACTATTCAAAAAGAACTCATGTAAAGCTCTAGGCAAATTAAAGAATCATTTCACATCCTATCCAAGTCAGAAGAAATACTGCTTATATACCACTAGGATTCCAAAACATCAGGGAAGGCATTGATAGATGATGCATAGATCTCAGAATCTAAGATTCTCCGTTATGTCACAGGAACTGAAAGTTATGCCCACAGGGAAACAAGTAGCAAACTATTATGAAAAGGAACTTGGGAGATTAATTCCTGCGTTACTGCGATTTTTATCAGTAAATGGACCTCAATTAGGAGAGTAAAATGCTACATGTTTGACTGAGTAAATGAAAACTTTCAGAAACAAACGTAACGATCTCAAGTAACAGCAAGAATGCTGTCGGGAAACTATTCTCACTTGGAGACTTGGACCTTTGTTTAATTATATATATACTTTCTGAATTCATATATGGTCGGCATGTTGAACTTTAATTTTGTCTAATGCCATATTTACTGGTTCAAACTTGCATGCAAACATGCATTTCTCAACGTATTATTCCTTTTTGGTAAAGTAACATCTACTTTCTTTCTCATGCACAGGGAGGCCAAGAAGAAGCCAACAACTCAAAGCAACATCAACCGAGAGCTCATCATCCCAAGGGCCATGAACGACGACAGCAAGGTGCAGACGACAAGAGGATACGGAGGAATAGATGAATCATCATGGTGGATTCCGCACCCCAGGACAGGGATATATTATCCCAAGGGCCACGAGTGGGTGATGGAAGGCATTCCAGAAGGGGCCTCCTCGTTCTCCAAAAGCTACTGGCTCAGGGGCTTTGATGGGGTCGACAAATAAATTTTAGACTATACATGAAACCAATTCCTCGTCACTGATTGGAATAAGATGACAAAACATGTTGTGCAGCAAAGATATCACCATCAGGGTTTACTTATTTAATCATGTTATACATATTAATCCATGAGCAAACAAGAATAAATTTGTGCTATATGTATTGCTTGCTTTGGCTGCATGATTCATTCATTGCATCTGGATTTGCATACATGAACCTTGCAGAAGAGAGCGTTGAATGGGTAAAGGGATCAATAAAAGAAGGCGTTGATGAGTCAACTACCTCAATACCAATAATGCAAAGATACACTTGTAAGTTTGACAAGTTACAGACAAGATATAATAAATTGCAATCTGCTCTCAAAAGAGGTCTTGTTATAATAAATTGTCAGTTCCAACTAAACACAGTTTCGATAATTGGTCAGAAAAAAAATAGCCTTCTAACAAACAGAGTTAATATATAGAACATAATAAAACCCATTAATAACGTTCTAACTAACAAAGTTAAAACAGAAGATAATAATAAACTAATCTTGTCTGCCGTTGTTTGACAGTTTAGCATCTTTCCGCCGCACAGAATTAAATGCTCAACAAATTCATTTATGTGTTCTATTTTAATAAATATATCGTAAAAAATATATCTTAAAAAAATAAAATTAATCAAATACTATTGTGTTACATAAAACAATCTTCAACAGTTTAGTCGCTTAGTAATATAATAATTTGTATTACAAACTCAAGAATATTGGCAACTACCCAACTGCTTTTTAGAAATTAATTCGTTCATCAGATTGCTACTAAGCAATCACTATTTTTTTTTTCACAATACATTCATCATAAGAAAAGAAAATACTCCATCACAAGAAAAATAGTTTGATGTTCTGTGATGGAGTACTTTCTATAATGCTCACCATTATAATTATCCCTAAGTTAAATAATTAAATTCGATATATTTATCAATTATAACCGTGATAACGACGGTCAAACAAATCCACTCACCCTTTCGAAGTCCACATGGGCTGCGACACGCTTACCCTCTTTCTCACCGTCCATTTTTGATCCGACGGTGAATTTGAGCGTAGTCATCAACACCTGAGATGGTCGTCTCCGCGTAAATAATGATAATAATAAAGCGGAGCTGGAAGCGCTTAAATATGTAAGAAATAAAAGAAGACCTCTCCATCGTCCTCTGTTAAAAGTACGGGAAGAAAGGAAGAAGGAAAAAAAAAAGCTCGCAAATTTTAGGGTTTCTTCTTCTCGATCCCAATTCCCGGCACGAATTCGAAATTTTGGCTCTCGACTTTTCGCGGGATTCAATTGAATGGCGACCACCTTCGATCGATGGGAAAAGGATCCGTTCTTTGCCGCCGCCGAGGAGGTGCAGGATTCTGCCGACAGGTGAGTGGAAAATTTGAACCTTTTTTTTTCGGGTAGTGTTTTCGGTAGTTTGATCTTTCTTGCGGATAGGTTTTTAATTTTTTTGTATTTTCAGGATGGAATCGACCTATCGGCAGTGGATTCAACTGCGGAAGGAGATAGCCAATCCAGCTGCCGGAGAGGATGAATTCGTCCAGGGGGAAGTACTAAGGGAGCTTCGGACGGCTCTGGGGACAGCAAAATGGCAGGTAATTGCTGCAAGTTTGGTCGATATCGTCTTTTGATTGCTTCCTGAGGTTTTAGCTGGGAAGAGTTGTTAAAATTTGGATCTTGGTTGTTCCGTTTCCTGATATGATCTCAGCTAGAAGAGCTTGATAGAGCGATAAGACTGAATGATGAGGCCAGCTCTGCTGGTGAAGATACAAGAGTTCGCCATGGGCAGTTCGTTGAAGCAATTGGGATTCGAATATTGGGAGTAGAGAGCTCTTTGAGGGAATGGAATCTGGAGCCGGGAAGGACTGCCTTGACATGGGGTCGACTGGATGAAGGGGAAAGGGACGAGCTTGCACATTTCTTATCCTGTAATGCGTCGATGAAAGAAGGGTCGCTGGTTCCATCTGCTGTTGATGTAAAGCTCAGAAATAATCTGTTTGGCATTGATCTTAAAAATTCTGCTGGCTTTTCCGATCATTCTTCGCAGTCAAATGACCTGAATTCATTGGGGATGAAGGAGGGGAGAGTATATGGGCCCCGCCGAACAGCTAGTGCTGCAGGTGATATTGGAGCCTGGGCTATTGCGATTCCTAGTGAGGGTGAGGATACTTCTGAGCGATCATCGGACGACCGACCTAATGTGCCTCCTCCAAGGATACAAAGTTTCTCTGCACTATCAGGTGCATTAGAATCAACATCTAGGATGAGATGGTTTAGAAATGGGTTTCGGAAGGGGAAAGCTCCTTGTCAGCATGATCCAACAGAATCTATTCCCTTAAGAAATCTCGAGGTCAACCAGGTAGGTTGCTTTTCCCCGTTTCTTTATTTTTATGTGATTTTGCTTGAATTTAATGATTTTATTGTTAATACAACAGGGAGTTGGGTTGTGCTATGAAAGAAGTAAGAGCTATCTCACCGATTGTGGAGACGATGCATATCACAAGCAGATATATGGGTTTGTTGGAGCTTTTCGAAGACAACTTCAAAGATCTTTGTATCAAATCAAATATGGACGTCCTACCCAAATGATTGTATGGGCAGTTCTTTCTTTTTTATTGATTGGTGAGTGGCTTCATTTTCATATATTCGTACACCATGCTTTTCTTGAGAAAGAGAGCAAATGATGGTTGCCAAGTTTTGCAGCCACCCGACTTATTAATGGCCAACTATATTACATGGAAAGAAAATTAAAAAAAATCAGTGGTAATATAAACACCATGCTTATGTAATTTTTTATTTTTATTCTATCTGCATCAACCCCTTTTTCTGGGGTAAAGGATTAGAAATCTGCTTCAAAAATGAGGGGAAAATGCATGAAATTTAAAATAATAAGATTTACAAAAATAATTGTCTGGAATACAAAAGAATATACTAAAATATAAACACCATGCTTATGCAATTTTTTTATTTTTATTCTATCTGCATCAACCCCTTTTTCTGGGGTGAAGGAATAGAAATCTGCTTCAAACATGAGGGGAAAGCGCATGAAATTTAAAATGATAAGATGTACAAAAATAATTGTCTGGAATACAAAAGAATATACTAAAATATAAACACCATGCTTATGTAATTTTTTATTTTTATTCTATCTGCATCAACCCTTTTTTCTGGGGTAAAGGAATAGAAATCTGCTTAAAAAATGAGGGGAAAATGCATGAAATTTAAAATAATAAGATGTACAAAAATAATTGTCTGGAATACAAAAGAACATACTAAAATATATAGGAGAAAAATGAAATAGTGTGCATTGTGCCTTTGATCTTTGAGAGTGTAAGTAGCAGCCACAA
This sequence comes from Pontederia paniculata, assembly GCA_001647135.1. NCBI lineage: Eukaryota > Viridiplantae > Streptophyta > Magnoliopsida > Commelinales > Pontederiaceae > Pontederia > Pontederia paniculata. The sequence goes on along the minus strand of LTAE01001922.1, from coordinate 68,053 downwards.
AGGTTATAGTTTCAATTAGCATAATACTTTGCAGTAGATGTATATTATCTGCATTACTCACTGAGCTTTTGTATACTTGAACTCATTTTGCTCTATAATGTTATCAAACATTATTTACAGTATTCAAATGCCTTGTCATGGATAAACAATAATCTAAGTCAAACTTGTATTGACTAAGCGTCTTCCGAAATGATATGCTCTAACTTCATACATCCATTCTGCAATCCGTTTTTTTTTAATTTCCTAGGAAGGAGCTGTAGGTTATAGAGGTTTTATGATGTTTTCCAATATTTTCACCCATTGTGTATCATTTCCCATACTTGAATTTTTGTAACCTTTAAGTAACTACAAGGTAACTTATAATCAGTACTAATATTGCATTTCTTATTAATACAATAGTAATTGTGCTTCTTTGCATGATGAAATGAGAATCAGTTTGGCTTTGGGAGATTGAAATAGGATATTTACAAGTATCTATAAGGTGCATATACCCTAATAAGTTAAACCTACTAATTAAACTTGGCTATGAAATTCTAATAAGACGTCTACACTAAGTAAATGCAATATTCAATCAGAATCATCCAACAAGAGAAAAAAATGAAATAGTGTTCATTGTGCCTTTGATGTTTCAGTGTAAGTAGCAGCTGAAAAGGATATACTTTCAATTGGCAAAATACTTTGTAGTATATGTATATTATCTGCATTACTCGCTGACCTTTTGTATACCTGACCTCATTTACCTCTCTAATGTTATCAGTATTAAAAAATACTGTCTTAGATAAACAACAGATTAATTCAAACTTATGTTGACTAAGTGTCTTCTAAAATTAGTTGCTCTGACTTCATCCATCCATTCTGCAATACATTTTCTTTTATTTCATAGGAAGTAGCTGTAGGTTTTATGATGTCTTCCAATTTTTTCATCCATTATGTATCATATCACATGATAATTCTTGTAGTAACCATACTTGAATTTTGTAACCTTTAAGTAATTACAAGGTCTTTTACTTATAATCAGTACTTAATGTTGGTTCTCTTAATGAATACAGTAGTAATTGTGCTTCGCATGATGAAGTGAGAATCAGTTCAGCTTTGGGAGATGGAAATAACTACATTGGCATTTCTGAAGGTATTTTTTTCGTTTTTCTTCGGGGCACTCATAATTAGTCACTCAACGTATTATTATATTTCTAGAGTGAAATAAACTGAAGAGAAATGATTTGTGATTAAAATGATTAAGACTGCAAATTTCCTGTTTAACCTACACACATCTTTGCTGTTTAGGCTGTTGAACCAAGTTACCGAGGATATGGGTAATAAAGTGTTAATTTAAGTCTGAGTAATGAAAAGTTTTCATACCAGAGACTTAAGTTTTTCCAAGATGTCATGCCTTCATCAAGGTGAACCATGTATACATAGATGGAAAACACAGTAAAAATCGCTTAATTGTGATTTTAAACCTCCAAAAGGAGCATACAATTGACAGAATAACCTTTTTCCCTTGGATGTTTTTGGGTTTGGTTGGTTGGAGGGAACTAACAATTCATGTGGTTTTTCTATTGTATTTTGCTTATGCTCTTTTTTTTTTGAGAATTTTTGCTTATGCTCTCAATTCTTCAAGTCAGACACATATCGAAAAACATACTTTCTCTGATCGAGTCAAAGTAAAATTCAGGTCTTTAACTTTTCTAATATTCATACTAAAATAATATTTTTTGAGAATCCATACAAATACAATATTGAGAAAGAGGATTAGCGAGCAGTGATGCACTGGTAACCCCTCAAAGTGTTATATATGTTATTTTGCATCAATTGCTTGCCTATATACTATAACATGGTTGTAGAAATCATCCTTTTGAGATTCATACAACACGAAGTGTTACTAGAGATCTTAAATCTTTCTTTATAGTTAACCATGCTTCATATCTATCATTACTTAGCTTGAAACACAATCTTATGCATTTGTTTTGATTATTTTAACTTTTTTTGGTCTTGAGAAAGAAAAAAGATGATTATTGATCTCTTAGATCAGTAGTCATCCAGTTTATTAGTTCTCTAAAAGCGTGACAACGGAGCTTTTGTTTTGATATTCGAATAACACAATGTGCAGGAGTTGCTTGGCTTTTAAGTGATAGTATCCTCTGGGGACATTCAAAATAAGCTTTTTCACAGATGGAATCTAAAAGCTAAGCAGGAGCATCTTCATTATATGGATGATTGCAATAGAGATTAACAGTGTGATTATACCGACACTAATGCATAAGATATCATCAACCCCAGAGTCAAGTGTGCTTGGAAGAGTAATATTGAGAGGGTAATCTTGTGGAAGTCCTTGTGTTTCACCCTTCTACTGAAAATGAGGTTCAAGATTCTGGTTGCCATCAATGTTCCATTTTTTTCTAACACCACCATCGTCATGTGCTACAGCAGTTTCTGGCTTTCCCAATTTTAGCTGACATAATGCAATACCAATCCCGCTGCAGAGTACAAGCATTGGCTTTATTTGAAAACCAATGGCCATAACAGGAAGATGATAGAATCCACAACCTTCTTTCAGAACTGGTGGTCTTCGATTTATGACATTTCTCCATTAAAAATATGGTAGATGGGATTATGCACTTTCTTTGCAGTACCTGGAATAGAGCTTCTAAGAACTTACAATATTCATTACTGATATGAAATTGCTTTAAGATTATTATTATCACCAAGGTGAAACTTTTTTCCTTATGTTCCCTCGTGAACCAAGCGGTCATGTATTGATAGTGGTTGAACTATTCTTTTAAACAAATGATCGAAAGTTTCTGCTTTCACTTAAAACGTGCAAGAGGCAATATGTGACTATTCTTCTGTGTTTGTTTTAGCTTATGTTTCTGAATTTTGTGTCCCCTACAATGTTTAAATTTGCATGTTTATTATGTGAATATTCTCATATATCTTCAGACTGGCTGTCGTTTTAACGAGTGACACTGGGACGGCAGTGTACTTGTAAGTTTCAAAGGAGCTAGGCATTGTAGAAGTTTTTATCCTTTAGAATTACAATAACCTGTGAATCCAGCGTTTCCTGTAAATAGCCTTTCATCTTTAGCTTTAACACCATTTCCTTTCATCTTTAGCTTTAACACCATTTTATTTCCAAATCACTAAAGGGATTATTATCCTTAAAAAGATTATTATACTTGAACAATTTCTTTCATGCGGTGCTTATAGGTTGTAACTGTTTGTTCTCATTTTTGTACTAAAGGAGCCAAATTATTGCTTTGCACTCAATTGATAAGGCCGCAATTAAGTCTATGGGATTTATGTTTATTGTTTATTCTCTTCTTTTCCTTTACATGTCCTAAGTCGTGGAAATGGTAGAATCGGTTGATTTTTTTTAATGCAAAAAGCTCTTCGATTATATTTTTGCGATCTGAATTTTTTTATGATAATATATTTAGTAATATTCTATTTTATAACATGACAAGGATAGCATGTTTTCATCATTTATGGCTTAATTATTTTAATTAACATCCATGTATTTTGTTAATTAAGTATATATATATATATATACACACATTAGAAGATATTCAAAATAAAAACAATATGTATACTATAGGGTTTACACTATTTATTTAATGAGGTGTATGGTGTACACCATTTTTTGAGTTGTCAGATTCGTTTCTTATAATTGGAGAAGTAGTTAAAATTTCTCAGCAGAGACAAATATGACCGCTAGATAAGAAGGGCCGGTACAACTCATTAGATTGGCGTACGACTATACTTTCATCGGACTACACGAATGATATATTTAATTTTATGAATTATCTTAGTTTACTTTTAATATAAAAACCCTAAAAGTTTAAAAAAGAGATTGAATCGACTTTTAGACCTTTCGTTCCTTACACCGCATGAATATTTTGGTATCCGCTGAAGACCTTCAGTATTCACCGTTCAAAATTATTAATATTTAATTAATTTAAAATTGATAACGATACTTGTCAAATAGATGATTTTAACAATTAAATTCAAAATTATTAATGTTGTCGATCATATATTTTTAATTCATTATGTCAATCAAACTTAAATTTAATTTTAGTGCATGTTTTTATCATGTAAGATCTCTTCCGTGTATTCATCCATGTACTTTATATTCGTTTTTATTGTGATGGATCCACATGTCAACGCGCTTTTTTTTTCCTATATAACATGCCATAAATCTGAAAAAAGAAAGAGAGAGACAGAGAGATCATGAGAATTAAACTCAATTTTTTTTTAATCTTGGAGTTGATTAATTTTGCATCACTTCAACTATTTTCTCGGCGACTTATTCATAAGTAATTTTAGCGCGTCAGAATTACCGGGTATTCAAATTTTAATTGTTTACGACATATACCTGCCGTTTGTCCTGTTGCTGTAGTTTTCCCAACTGCCGTATCTTTCGTTCACTTTGTCTTGTCCAGGCGATCAATGGTCCTCTCCTCTCCTTCCAGGAAGCAGCGGGTGAAGACTCGCCATTACCTTAACCTTCTTTCCTCTTTCGTAGTTCCTTATCTTACATTTCTTAGGCTATAAATTGTGAGCACGTAACAATCCAAATGTACCATTATCTGGTAGGCATATAGTAAAAGGCAAATTTAGCGACCTCGGCCCCCTGTTCCTGCAAAGAATAAGAGAAGAGGGAAGACCACGCTTTGTTTGCATGACGAGCGCGTCGGAGCTGTTCTGTAACCGGAGGTGGCGTCCCTGCCGGAGCTCGATGCGTGAGCTGAGCCTTGAACCGCCCCCATCAGGCGGTGACCTCGATCTTCGGGGACCTTGCCGGCGCCGGGGCCGCTGCAGGGATCAAATGTCAAGGCATCTCCACCAGCGTCATCTGTTGAGGGTGAGCGCGTGCTTATATTTTGCAGTTTTCATTCTTTCCTTAACGTAAAGAGTTGAATGTTAAAGTGATTTAGTTTAACTAAATTATGCTAATTTGATTTCATTTTCTAGCATTTGCGGGATCAAGAGGCAAGTGCTGTTGGGCACAGAGATCAGACTCCTCCCGAACCGGGCGCAGGAAACAGCTCCAGGGCTGGATTCCCACTCTGCAGAGTTAAGAGGTGGAGACGTGCAGCAGATGACCAGCTTCCTGACATAGTTGTGCAGGCTCAAGAGAGGCTTCTTCAGAGACTTCGAGGCATTTCTCTTGGTCAAAACAGGTCAGGGATTAATCGTTAAATCCAAAGCTTTAACAGGAATGTGCATTTTAATCTGTTCTTGTTCACTTAATTCCAGGCAGACGAGCATTTCCGAGGACACTGAACCTGAAGGTGGCAATAACTTGGAAGGCCCTGTTCCTGGAGAACAGTTTGCATCAGGCTCCTCTGCAGCAAATCCATCAGTTGGAACAGTTGAACGCGTCCAGAATTCTTCCACCATGGAGATACCTGAAGGACTCAGCTGGGAGGCTTTCTGCACTCTGCAGCATGAAAATTTCGAAGAACATGATCCACATGACGAGGAGACAGTGGAATCGTCAGCAGCATTACAGTGTTCGATATGCTTGGAGCACTTCGGCGAGGGTGATGAGCTGATTCGTCTCATTTGTGGGCACAGGTTCCACCCTGCTTGTTTAGAACCATGGTTGAGGAGCCGTGGGGATTGTCCATATTGCCGGGCAAGATTGTAACCATTTGTTGCACTGTATCAAGTGCTTTGCTTCTTTGGACTGTGAGCTTTCTGAATCATCATTCAGAAGTGTTATCATATTTTAAAATAAAAGATAATGTTGCAGTGTTTCGTATGTATACAGAATCTTGATAAAGTTTTGATGATCATGCTTGCTATGTGGAGGCAGTCTCGATGCAATTTTAGGCTTGGTTTGTTTTGATGAAAACAATTGTATTGTAAGAATAATAAATCCTTTGAAATATAGATTTTTGGAAAGTGATTTATTTTCTTGTGCTTGGTATATAACTTTTAAACATAAAGAAATTAAAATGGTGAGAGAAAAATAAATTCTTATTGTAATTCATTTTTTTAATTTAACTATTTTTTCTGTCAGTGTTTTCGATTAAACAATTTGTTTTATGCTTATACAAAGAAAATCAAGAAATTATTTTTTCAAAAAATATTTTCATCAAAACAAACAGAGCCTTAATTATTATTTTTGTTACCAATTTACTGGTAGTTATTTTAATGAAAGATGTGTGTACAGTCACTTTCATTGTTACATGATTACTATAACAATCTAAATTGCCACTAATATGGATATCTCAATCGTGTCAATTCTGTCGGCTTGATAATTTAAAAGAAAATGACTGTAAAGTATTGGATATCAATCTAGTCCTAACATGTTTGGTGATGGATGATGTCTTTTTTTTTTCTACTTTCTATTTACTGCAGTGATTACAGAATTCTGGTATAATCTGAAATAAACACACTAGTTCGGCTGTTAACTTTTATGCTATACTGCTAGTAAAGCTGAGCTGATGGGAGTGCTGCTTTTAACATTGTTTAGCTAATTTGAATCTGATACAAGGAAAGGCTACCAATAATAAAAAGCTAACAGGATAACAGAGGAAAAGGATGTAGATCAAACTTCAAAGTGACCAGTGGTATCTCTTTATTTTTGTCTTTTCACTTTTTCTTTTGTATGAAAAGAATCCATGAGCCTCGAGTATATGAGATCAGATCAAAGAAGGATGCAAACCTTGGACTGTTGGATGGCTTTCTTAGATAGCTTTCTCAATTTCTTGTTGGTGCCATTAATATGGAAAAATATAATTCTTTTAGGATCATAGCATGTTAAGGACAAGGACACCTTAAGTGCCTACCAATTCCTAATTAGAGAAGAGTGGAATCTAATGGTGACATGAAGAAAAAAACAAATGTCCTTTCATAATATTTCTGTCTATATTTTCTCTCATAAGACCATGGCCCAAGAACAAAGGATTCAAAGCACACAGTATTACCACTTTTAGCCGATGATCCTCTTAATTTGTTACCTGTCACAGATTGTTTTCTCTCTTTCTTTTCGTCACTGGAGTGCCATTTCTGGCTCTGTTTTCTGAAATGATCTGAATCCAAGCAGCAGCAGCAACAACAACAAAGCAACCCTCAATAGCTAGTTGTATGCCAAACTTTTGGCTGTGTCCACTTCGACAGGAAACCCGGAGAGGATGAGTCACTACTCCCACAACTTGGCCCTTCAGGGGAGAATGTTCTCTTTGTCAGATGGATTCAATTCGCCTAGTCATCACAGTGTTGGTGTGCTGCAGTGGCTGAACGATTCATATGACAAGCAAGAATATAACAAACCTCAAGTACCTCCAAGCGCAGCCTCCAAATCTCGTGTCACCTTTTGGTGTAGGTCATTACTCCCCTCCACCAGAGAATCCAAGTGCTCCCACATTAACCCCATGTGTCCCCAGAACCATGGACACAGTGCACCTGCACTCTCTCTCTCTCTCTCCTCTCACTCACTCACTTTTGTCCTTCTGAATCCATTATTTGAAAGCAAAGATAAGGGAGACAAAAGCAAAGTCCCCTTCAGTTGTTGGCTGTTGGAGGCTGACACCAATTGGTTCATCCAACAAAACATCCTCCGGGGTTTCTTTTCATGCAATCATCATTCCCATTTCTCCTGCTTTCAGCAGCTCAACTGCGAGCTTCGTCAGAGTTCGTGCCGTACCTCATTGGATGCGTTCTCCTCCTCCGTGCTCTTTATCTTGGAACGAGGCCTTACGATCTCTGTGGCCAACTTTGGGCGCATGGCTTGTGGTTTCAGGCGTGGCCGTCGGGCCCTTGAGTGCGCTGACGTCTCTATATACAATGCAACTACGCCAAGTTAAACAGTTTTCTTCTAGTGAATATATTCTCCTACACATGCAACGAGAGGTGAAAGAAAGGAATATATTTAGCTCAAATGCATCACCTTTTTTTTTATATGCCCAAGCCAAGGATCACGGTGTGATGGAGAGATTCCAACTCTAGTGAAGAGGAAATAGTGGGACCTTTATATGTTATATTATATTTATAGCTGACATCAAATTAAAAAAGATATACGAGATTTATAATGTTCATCATTAATTGAGCGATAAGAATATTACTAAAAGAATTATAAAGACGACTACAATGGAGATGAAGATTGAGCGATAAGAATATTACTAAAAGAATTATAAAGTCGAGTACAATGGAGATGAAGAAGTTTATATATGCTCTTTTAACAAATAGAAATTTGCTCAATAGTCGACATTTATTATAGACACGAATATAAAATTTTGACTCAAAAATAAAAATGGACTTTTTTTTGCTTGTCATATGTGAGCTCTTATAAAATTTTTGTGTATAAATAGACTATGACTTTCCAATTAATAACAATACTAATAGGGTGAAGTAGGGAATAAAGTCTGCCCTAACCATTATGTATAAGGTTATATTGTGTTTGTTCCACAAAAAAACTTTGTTAGGAATTGTTTCTTCTGATTTTGTGTTTGGTAATCAGAACAATTTGGGTCTAAATTTATTTTTTGCTTGACAAGAAAATACATATGTTTCCACTCCCTTTTGGGATATCGAATTTGCGTATAGTGTGCATAGTGCATGTAGATTTATTGTTTGTTGCAAAGAGAGATCACGTTTCTCCTCCCTAATTATTTGAAATCACGAAGAGGAACGAAATCAGTGTGTAATCACCAACGAGAAAAAAAATTATCGCCATCCTTGGATGCATATACTGAATTGAATAATATTTTGTATTAAATAGAATATATACTTAGGAAAATGGAATGTTTACTAATAGGATGCATAATTAAATGGAATTATGGCGAGCCATGCGTGTGTAATATATTTCTAATTCAACTTCGCCACAACCCACAACGGCGTTCGAAATCGGGCTAATTAGGAAGTAATGCCAATTCCGTGTTGCCAATAAAGAAAGGCTCACCATTTTAGGTATGCACATCAAGTAAGATCTTTCTGTATCATGGTATCAATTAATCAACATGACATGCCTTTTTTTTATCGTAGTAACGCTATGGGCATTTATCATCACCTTGCTTCATCTAAAATTTTATTCAAATAGTTGACCGAAAAAATAATATATTCAAATTCCTTAATTTCTTTTCTTGTAGTTAAATTCCCAGTATAGATCTCATGCATGAGAAAAGAGGGTTATGAGCATATAGTTATCCATGTATAATATGCACTACATAGTACTCCATAGGAACACACTCACACCATGAGAAACTAATAGGAGAGCAAAAAATACTTATCCCCATGCAAATTGAAATTTGGGCATCCATCATGAGTGAACAATCTTTTGTAACATGAAGAAATCTTATAACTAACTTATACATGTTGAAAATTCAGCAATGCCATATTAATTAATTTGGCAAACAAAAAAGAATTAAAGAAAGAACGCATCATTTGCTTCTTTTTTTTTCTTCTTTTCAGCAGTATCAATAGTTCCCCCTTATGTACCCCCAACCACTCAAAGTTGTACAATACCTCCACTTCCACAGTTCCACCACCACCACCACCACCACCAGTGAGTGCCCTCAAAAAGGGTCATGCTCTTATCATGAGCTCTAATTACCCAGACATGCATCTCCCCAACAAGAACCATGTCAGAGAAATTTATAAAAGAAGGCAGCAAAAGAGGCTGTACAAGGTGGAACATGATCAGATCAGAGCTCTGTGAACTGCATGCATGCTGCTCGCCCCCCATATTTAAACTTCACCTGTTGATCATAAAAGAAAGAGAAAGATAAAGGAAGAAAAAGAAGGATGCATGCCAAACTGTGCACCAGAACAAGGGGGCCTTTAATCATATGGAGGAGGATCGAATCAATGGCCACCTTCTCATTTGGTCCCCAGATCTCCCTCTTCATCCCTCATGAACTGCCACCAGCAGCAGCTGCCTTTGCAGTGGAAAGCTCCTCCAGCCATTCAAACATCCTGCTGCTCCTGCCTACGCTTTCTCCCCTTTTCAAGCTCGCCAACTCCTCCTTTTTCTTCCTCGTGATCACTGCCTTCGACGCCGGCGACGGCTCCACGGCGTCCGGCGAGCATTTGCAGCTGAGCCCAAAACCGCTGATCACGCGCGGCGCCTTCTTTTTCTGATCCCCCTTGGCTTCGACGTCGCCGCGGGACTCGTGACTCTTACCGGCCATGCTTGACTTGGTGCTGTACAACTTCATGGCCTTCGCGCCCGCTTTATCTCCCAGTGCATGTTTTACGGCGCAGTCCACGTCCGCATTGCTCTTCCTGCCGCCGCTGTTTGACCTCCGCGATCGCAGGTCGTACAATTCGATCTCGGGGACCTTGGCGACGCCCAGCCGGAAGATCCCCCACCCGGCCGGCTCCGAGCTCGTGCTCCTCCGGCCGGTGTTAACCTTCCGAACGATGCGAACTCGCGGCGTGGGGCTTGGGTGTGAGTAGAAGTTGTTGGAGACAAATAACCGGGGCGGGTCGCAGGTGCCGGCGCCGGTGCCGCTACTCGAGTGACTGTTCGACGAGTGGCTCCTGCTGACGCAGCTGCTGCTGCTGCTGCTGTTGCTCCGGCTCGTCTCGAAGCCCAAGCTTAAAACGGCAGCGGAGTGCCACTCCGTCGACTCCGACCGCGAGCCGCACCGGCTCGGCCCGCGGCTGGCGGCAGAGAGGCAGTTGTCGGAGCTAACGGAGGGCCGGAGCGGAAGAATCTGCCCTTGGAAGAATACTTCGTCGGCCGCGCACATGTCTGCCGCCTCAGCTGCCGTCGAAAGAAGCCCTCCGCCGGTGGAAATACGGAACTCGAAATCGTCGGCCACGTCGCTGGACTTGTGCTGGTCGTCGTCGTCGCCACCGCCGGCCGCTTCTTTTCTGATGGCGAGAGGGAGGTCCGAGAGAGATAAGGCCTCCTCTTCCTCGTCAAAGATCTCCCACTTCTCCTGTTGAGTCATGGCTTTGGGTTTCCGCTCTATGATTTGGTGGTTTGCAGGAAAAGAGATGCAGTAGACTTGTATATATAAGGCTTTAGGGTGTGTACTAGATAAGATGACAAGTGGAGAGAGAGAGAGAGAGAGAGAGAGAGAGACTAAAGAGGAGGGCAAAGAAGGGATGCAGGCTTGCCCTATTCTATCATTGTGAGGCATTCCTAAGTATTGGCATGTGGACAGGGTCTAATTTTATAATAATAATGTCTCTTTTTTTGTTTTTCATTCGAATTTTCGATATCTAAAAAGATTAATTCGAAATTAAGATAAAAAATAAAATAATATCCTTATGATCAAATTGATTAATTTAACTCTAAAATTTTAATTCGAACTATTAGCTCTCGATCTCTCAATTCAAAATATATTTTTATTAACTAGGTGTCCCCGTCAAAATAGGTGCTCTTCTCATGAGTTCTTTTGGCTCAGGTAAATAAGTGGTTAGCCATTTTTTCTTTGTTTTTTGCTAATAATGATGTTGGATTTGAATAGTGAGAGGTTGTTAGAGGTTGCTTAAGAGGAAATTTAGGCACTGAAGGACAATATTTTTTGTCTAGATATTTTATTTTGGGAGAAAAAAAAGTTGTTTTTGTATTTGATGTTTTTATTGGGGGGATTATATTTTGATGTCATCAACTTGGGGTTGGGGTCACGTTGAGCCTCCTCCTCCTCCTCCCCCTTGTGACCTTGTGGAGTCATGGGGAACAGGTGGGCTTCACCACTTTCGGCTGGTTTAAGCTAAAGTGAGACCAGGTTGATTGTGATGTCATGCTGGTCAGCTGCTCTGCACTGAAAGAATTCTATGCATATCAAACAGTTGCACTACAATGACATGTAATAATCTCGTCCGGATATCAACAGTTTCCTTGTAATATTTTCTTGGTACTCGTTTGAAATTTTCGATATCTAGAGCTATTAATATTTGATTAATTCAGAGTTGAGATAAAGAGCAGAATAATATTTTTTTGATCAAATTGACGATTCTGAATATCGAACTCGAGACTACTAAATCTCTAATTTAAAATACGCCTCGATTAATTAGATGCGTTAACCAAACTTAATTATAATTTTTTTTAATATGTATATGAGTTTTTTTTTCTTTTCCATGCACAATTAAATAATCAAGAAATATGTCAACTTAACACAAAAGAATAATGCACAAGATTTAGGATGTTGATTATTAACTGTCATGGACTAGAAAATTACAAAAGAAAAAGATATGATGACTCACATGTCCCATAATCACATAGAGAGTTATATAAAGCATTTTTCTAGCAAATCATTAGAAACATTCTCAAAATAACACTAGTCTATGAAAAATAAGATCTCTATCATAAATATGAAATTCAATTCTTTGTCAATTCAATTCTGAACCCTAAATTTTGAACCCCGCGAAAATCATGAGATGCTTTAGAATTCATGAGCTCACTTGACTTTGCTGCTCTAAATTAGGAGAAGTCATATTGCATTGTGGATATCATATGGTAACTATTGACTATTGAGTTAGGATTTAAGCGATGATGAACCTATTCCCGGGAATAGTTTCATACATCCAAACTACAAACTTGATGCACAAATTATATCCCATGATGCACTTGTTGGGGGGACTCAGCCGCTGTTTTCTTTTTTTATCATTTTGTGAGTCAGGAATGAGTGGATGAGAGAGATCACTTTGTGACAGTATCTTCTGGTATTAACTTTTTGTGAATCAAAATAAAATTGTTACCCAAATGGATACAATCGAAATCATTGCATCTTCCTTTTGTATCCCTTTTGTTTCTTTCTTTTGAACATAATAAAAAAGAAGTGCATATCTCATGCAATACAGTAGGATTACACAATGTGGTGAATACCATAGTAAGGGAACATTTAGTTCCATAACAAACAAATAAACCAAAAATGCATTGGAACATATGGGGGCCAATATGATGGGGCCTTGTGTCGGATCTTATTCTAAAATCATGCATGGAGAACTTTGTGCCCTGTGGGGTTCCAATGGCATGTCTTACAGTTTGGGATGTTGGAACTTTAGGAAATGTGCCAGGAGAGAGATTTCTCAGAATGGAGGGATGCTATCAATGCCCATAAAAAAGAAGGAAAAAAAAGTGGGCTCTGAGCAGCCATGAAGCTAAGAATGTGCTGTCTTTTAGTATTTGACAAGTAAAGCAAGGAACTTGTGCAGGTCATGAATTGAAAAATTAGAGGGGTAATTGATGCCTTTCATATGCTTGAAATATCTTTCCTTTTGTTTGCCCATATGTATAGCATGAATGGATGCCATTTTTTTCTCTATCCACAATTTGGTACCTTAGCAAAAATTGTATCAACAAAGTTATTACTAACTTCGAATATTTTTTTTACGATCTTTATAAAAAAATTGTAAAACTTTATCGCATCATCGATCTTACAATCCTCCGACAATATAAGTAAAATTTTGCTCTTAATAACTTTGTGTTAGCCTATAATGCATTGGATCATATTGAGCATGTCAGTATTTTAGTAAAGATATTTATATTTCACTGCCCAAGCAAAACTGGTTAATGACGTGAATTCTGAGAACTTTAACAATAAGCAACTGAAATAGTCCACGTGCATTCTAAGCATTGGCACAGTGAATGAAAACATTTTATTTTAGTATCATCTTAAAATTGGCAATGCATACTAATATTTGATACAAAATAAAATGATGATATCCTTTTTTCAAATTTTATTGATGCTTGAATTTATAACAATGCAAAAAAAAACTTTTTCCCATAAAAGTAAATAATTATTCATCAATTCAATTGCATAATTTTGGATTCACAATATTCAACACAAAATTTTCTGCAATAGTTGTAGTCATGACAACTAAAATTAAGATTAACTTTGAAACTAATTTAACTTAACCAATAAATAATCCATATATTTTGTGCTGTCAATTTCTCATAAAGATCAGAAAATCTTTTAAATAATTATCTGAAAATATCTCGATGATATAAATGAAAAATTGTTGTCTAGATGGTGGAAGATAAAAAATAATGATTTACGTGATAATAAGGATGTATAACATTGGGAAGAAGTATTGAAACAGCGAGCAAAATTTTTGAAATAAAATAAAATTAATGATTGTGAAAATAACATTTGTGAGAATTGTTTTTTAAAAGAAGGAAAGAAATTATAATTTGAGGTAGAAAGTCGAGAAAAAATGTGATGATAAAACTAATTGCTTGATTGAGGAGGGAAATGGTGTAGGATATGAAATTAAGCTATTAGTAGGAGGTAAAGGGGCCAAAAAAGTAATTAAATTGGTTAAACTTTAATAATATTGACCTGTTAACATGGAAAAGATTAAAACATTATCAATATTGTTTAAATATTTAATTTTTTAACAATTTAATTCGCAATTACACTTGGCGAAATAAATATTCCTTTCCTATGTGGTAAAAAAAGAAGTAAAGATTTTCGAAACTACGGAAGTTGAACTCCGTTAGTATAGCATGAATGAATAATTTCTGAACCAACTAGAACATGATTTTCATTTTTATTTGTTAGTGGATTGCCCACCCATCATTTTTAGGTAATGTTTCTAACTGAAAAAGATAACAAATTTAAGGTAAAAATAAAAAAATAAACAGAAGATAATTTTATCATGAGTAAGATAACCCTGAACTAAACAAATGTTGATAATAACTTAGTCACAAATATATAGTCTCTCAAATAATTAGAACAATAAAAAATTATCCATCCTATCTCGTTGTATAATTTTTTTAGAATTTGTGTTATTCTATATATTGTATTATTTATTATTTTCTTCATTATTATGTGAAATAGGCGAGAGAGAAAATACATAAGAATTTAACGATGTTCACCTTTAGTTGGGCTACGTTCTCGGATGACGATTAGAATTTTTTTATGTGAAAAAATAGTAAATAATATAAGATATTGAATAATCCAAACTCTAGAGACTTTATATATGGACTTTCACTACAAGATAAGAAACAACGACGACTTCGTTATCCCCAACTATTCGAACGATTATGATGAACATGGAATCATATAAATTTATCACTGAGTTTAGATTCATCGCTACGAAGATATAGCTCAATTAAAAATTAATTTCATTAAATTTGTTTGTCTCGTCTATGGTGTAATAAAAATTCACAAAACTAAATATCAGAATATGCAGTAAAAAGATTAAATGTTGTATAATCTTCACCTTAAGTTGAGGTTTACAGTAATTAATATCCTTCTGCATATCAGATTAACAAAAATATTATGAATGTACAAAAACAAAAACGAAATGATTTAGAAACCAACAAAGAAATACACTACGACATCCAATCCACTATTTGATCGGCCCAAATTGATCAGTTTCAGCTCATTACCCGAGTTTTTATCTTCGTTACGAATTTATCAACAGCCTAACATGCGGTAAAAGAATTATGTACATTATCTGAAGAAATAAACCCAAATTTGGATTAAATTGTTCAATGAAAAGAAATATATTTTATTTAGTCTACTATTATTTATGAACGAGTAAAGTAATAAATAATATTTTATATTTTATTTTTAATTTATTTCATCAAACACTTTTAAAAGTGGTAAGCACAGAATTCGTATTTAAAAAATAGTTACGGTAGGAAAATTTGACTTCGAAGAAAAAATATTCTATTAAATAGGCAGAACTTGCTATTCTTTTATAAATAACTAAAATAATAATTCTTCAACTAGACTACTCCAAAAACAATAACAACGATTATGCTATGGAATACTTTTATAAAAGATTATTTCTTTAAACGGTTGACTTTCTACAATTCATTTGTTTGTCCAGTCAATATAATGATACAACCAAGTTTTTTAATAATGTCAAAATTTTCAATATATTCTTATCGTAAATGTTGAAAAAAACATTGGAATTAACAAAACATAAACTAATGATGTTGTAGATTCATAGGGAGTTTGAATAAATCACCAAATCAAATTTTAATAGTGAATGCAGATTTGAGTACGTTAATGGTGTCATCATAGAGTCACAGATTTATTTTCTGAATCAAAATCTAGTGCAAAATTATGATCCAAGGACGAGTTTAACTGCATAATTTTGAGAAAGAGATTATATATAATATACATGTTGACAATGTCTCGCGCATCATAATTTTTCAAATAATTAGAACAATGAAATCTCTCGTCTCATACGGAAGTCACATTGTCAGGTCAACAAGTATGAGAGAAGTTCTATGAGAATCCCATGCGGGAGCTCGAGTACAAAGCCTTTGAAACTTAAACGAATATAAGATTTATATTTTATATTTTATATTACGAATCTTTATATAAACTTTTTAAAGTTTAGATTATTCTCCATCTTGTATGTGTAGATCATTTATAAATGAATTTTATTAAATTTGTATGTCTTCTCTAATCGTCTATTACCCATGACAATATATTTTGTCAATTAAACTTATACAAAAGTAGAAGATAAGAAGCACATAGCTCAAAAAGGGTAAGCACTTTGTAGCATAGTAACAGAAGCAGAGTAGATTTACTCTGCATTTTGATTATATATAATGATGATATGTTTTATCACAAAATGGATTTACTATGTGCTGATTTTAAGTACTTTGGCAATGTTATCATAGAATCACTTGATTTCTTTGTTGAAATCAAAATATGTTGTCAAATTTTTATCTAAGAACAAGTTCAAAAGTGTCATTTCTTGTGGATTTTAAGATTCATTTTGTTCAGTCAAACTTAAATAAAATTAGAAGAGAATAAGCACACAACTCAACCGGCAACACAATTCATTTTTCATGCAATATATTCGTAACGCTTATCGAACTCATATTGCGACGTTTATTGGAACTCAAATCCCCATCATCAACTTCTTCTTCGTCTTCTTCTTCTTCTTCTTCTTCTTCTTCTAATTGATCGAGTCCGCCGTCAAACCAGAAGCGGTCGAAATGCGATACCACGAGAGGACACATGCAAGAAGAAAAGGCACCACGAACTCGACGACTCCAAGGTACTTGGACTTGCCGTCGTCCTTTATGACCGATCCGGTCATGCGGTACGCCGCGCGCCCCGCCGCGACCTCGTCCTTCACGTCATCCGCCGCGGCGTCGCCTTCCCCCTGGAAGCCTTCGAGGACCCCGACCTGGTACTTGAGAAGGAGGGCGTCGGCCGCCTTGCTGTGCCCGATGGCCTCGAAGTCCTTGGTCGCGTCCTTCCCGGCCACTTCCCTCAACGCTTCCTCGTCACCCGGATGCTCCTGCTGAAACTTGGTCGCGTCGACGACCTGTATGATGAAATGCATGATACAACGTGCACGGTGCGTTTCGGTTGCAAAAATGCTAATGGGAGGAGAGAAAGAGGACCTTGCCGCTGACGACGATCCAGCAGTCTTCCTTGGAACTGTGGAGGGCGACCTGTGAGAGGCTGAAGTGTCTGAGCTTCGCCATTGTTGTTGTTCTTCCTCGATGGCGTTGGATGGGAACAAAGGCGGGGATATATGTAGTTGAAAACGGTGCGGAAGGAAGCACGCAGCAGCAGCAGAGGGTTGGGTCATGGAAGTGGTCGGGTAACCATGCGCTTTGTGATCTTGATTGGTAGCTGACTGGTAGCTGCGTGCTCATGGCTGATGTCAGATCGTTAGCTTGCTAACGACGTTGAACAGAAATAGATTAGATATATTATCGTCTTTAATTTCGAGTGGCTCATGATGATTAATTCAGCTTAAAAAATTAGGGCGTCTTTGTTTTACCTCCTAAATTTTAATGTCATTAGACCATTTTATTTCTCACCTTTAGTGTCAACAGTTTTACGATATATAAATATTATATAAAATAAGAGTAAAATAGTCGTAACAGGAATGATATTAAGAGTTGAGAAGTCACTTAATTTTGTTTTTGGTTATAAAGGGAGACTCATAGTCTTATATATAAAAAAATATTAAAAATAAAAACAATTATATAAGTCCTACGGATGAGAGTCGAACTCGAGATTTCTCGGTACTCAAATCGAGTGGTGAATTATTGCACCACACCTTTGTTCAAATGACATTAACGAGAACCAAGTTTGGTTGGCACACCTGGTAGTAGGAGTGTGTCCCGAGTTGAAAGATCGGAAGCTAATAGTCTCGAGTTCGAGCTCCGGAGTCGTCACTTGGCCAGAGGGATACCATTTCTGCTCTTCACCTCAATTCCAAATTAGTCATGTGCTAATAGCCCTTGACACCGGGAGTCTCGAGCGAGTACAAAAAAAAATGACATTAATGAGATTCAAGATTTAAACTATAAACCTAATTCTCATGATTTTTTTTTCGATCAAGATTCATCGATATTCAAGATTATTAGATCTAAAGTGTGTCGGGCACGCGCGATAATCGATTATACCTTGATCAATTTGAGGACTCCGATGCTCGAATTCGGGACTATTAACTCTCAATTCTTCAACCTGAGGCACAAATCATTAATCATCTATGTCAACCAACTTGATTTAATTCTTATGATTTTAACATATATCTTGGGAGCACCTATCATACAATAAATTTATGTATTTTTCATTTATGTGTCTTCATTTATAACTGAAAACATTATAGAATTATTTTTAAGGATAGATCGTCTATTAAGAAAAATTGAGTAAATGATGTGTT
This sequence comes from Pontederia paniculata, assembly GCA_001647135.1. Taxonomy (NCBI): domain Eukaryota; kingdom Viridiplantae; phylum Streptophyta; class Magnoliopsida; order Commelinales; family Pontederiaceae; genus Pontederia; species Pontederia paniculata. The sequence continues at coordinate 49,492 of LTAE01001922.1, read as the reverse complement.
GTCAATATGCTGACGAGTATTTTTAGTGTTGACATTTATTTAAAAAAATAAATACATATTTGGATAATAGTGGTGATACTATTAGTAATTGCAACGTTTGTTTAGGAAAATGTTGACCAGCAAATTGTTAAAAGTTAAATTATATTTAAATATATTGAAGTCTTTAAATAAAATAATCTTACTAATTTAATTTGATATTATATTTATAATTCTATATTTATTAAAAAACTTTTTGGATTTTTGCTTTTATTTTTTTATAAAAAATAGGAGGAGAAATCAAATAAAACAAAAAATATTAAAAAAATATGGGTAAAAAAGTAATATAATTGTTTAAATAATAATAAATTAACATACTCAAAATACTAAATAGGTCCTCTACTTATTCCTTTGAACTTATAAATTATTGCTACACTAACTTATAAGTGTAACTTTTTTCTTACCAAACGTGATTTTTTTAAAAAAGTAACTTATAAACAATTTTAAACTATTTATAAGCTAAGACAAATGCAGATATATATATATATATNACAGATATATCTATATATATATATATATATATATATATATATATATAAATATATATATATTTATGTATATATATATATATATTAAAAAATATATTATTAAAATCCGTTGAACTATTTTTAACTAAATAGGTCCTCTACACTAACTATTTTTAACATCCATTGAACTATTTTGAAATTATTTTAATATTAAAGAAAGAAAGAAAGAAAGGTAAAAAGAAATTATTCAACTATATCGTGATATCATAGAAGAAAATATATGTAAGTAATTCAACTAGTATTGAGTTGATAAGAAAAAATATTTCAATATTAAATGTATTCTGAAACTCAGTTAAAGAAAATAAGTAATGCGAGAAAATCAGCCTTCTCCCGGCTTTTGTATTCAATTTAATTTTTCATTATTTGTTTTAGTTACAATAAAGTTTGCAATGGATTAATCAAATTTTGTTGGCATAATTATATAGTGGAACTGTATTTTCGAAGAAACTTAACAACTTCGAGTTTTATTTTTAAAATTATAAATTTGATTAGAATTTTTTTTTATTTTTGTCTAAATATCGAATTAGTTAACATAGTAACATTAAATACTAGTGGATTAGAGTTGAATTTTTGGAATCATAAATTTGATCAAAATTTATTCTTCTCATTGAAAATTAAATCAAGTACTAATAATCTAAAATATTAATGGATGTTTTTTTATAAAATAATTAATCTTTAGGGCAAGTTTGGCACAGGATGACAAATATTAACTAGTCTTCGCAAGCATTGCTTAATTATTATAATATTATACTTATTTAATAGTTAATATTTTATTATAAATAAAACCAAGACTAATTATTTTTTAATTTATATAACTAGAATTAGGGCTTATAGTTTTATCATTATTTAATTGAATAATTAGAATTATATTAATTTATTTAATTAATACTTTCTACAAATCTCTAATTACATTTAATAAAAATATTAAATTTAGAATTAGAGATAATAGTTTGGTCATTATTTAACTGAATAATTAATATTATATTAATACTTTATATAAATCTTTAGTTATATTTAATAATATATATAATAAAATATTAAAAATTATTTTTTTCTCATTTTAATTGAACACTAATATTACAATACCAACTAATTCATCTAAACACATCACTAGAAGTTTAGAATATCATCAAAAACATATTTCACTTTTATTCTCTTTTCGCAAAAATAAAAAAAATATTCTCTCTAATTCTCATCACTCTTATTCTCATGCCAAATATGGTCATAAGTGCTAAAGTGTTTTCAATACATCTTAAAATTAATAATAGAGGTAAATCAGAATATATAGTACTTTGCACTCAATGCAACACATGATTTTGATCATTAATTTTATATTAATTATTAAATTTAATTGTCTCTTTATTTTAATAAAATAAAATTTGACCATTAATTTAAAATTAATGATCAAGATCATGTGCTGCATGGATGCAATGCAAAATGCTATGCATCCCTATTTTTTCCTTAGTAATATAAGTTAGAATTCCGACAAATTGATGAGCTCATATACTAATGATCCATAAATATGAATAACATAAAAAATATTTTATAAATGTAAAAATTATTTCACCCCTAATTATTTTTTATGGTAATTCTCTTTCTTTTCTTTTTTTCCTTCGTATGTCCAGCCACACCCCTGACTTTAACCCATAAACTTTTCGTCATGCCCCATAGCCAATAACAATTAGGTTGATGGCCCGTGGCCGGTCCATGGACTGAAGCATACACTTTTTCAATTGCTTAAATAGGGTTAGGCCCTATGCATGCACAGAGTTGTTTTTTTTTCTCGAACACGTTTTATTTCTCAACATTTTAAGTGTTTTAATTTATTTATATATCTTTTATTTTTAAAATTTATAGGAGCTACTATAATTTTAAAAGCTTAAAGAAGGGCCAAATATTCAATGGCATACAAGTTATTTTAGAATAACACAATTTAAAGATTAATATTGCATTTAAGCAATGTATTCGCGAAGCAAAAAAAGTCATCGAAATTTAGATGAGGACTATTATATCTTGAGGTCGAATGTTGGGTGCCCAGATTTTTTCCAAGACAAATATGCAATTTTTTCTATTATACATATTATCTTCAAGCATACAAACTAATAGTTGAAAAAACTTTTAAAAAACTCGTAAAATTCGTGTCCATTTTTGTTCCTTTTGACTTTCATTCTAACTAAAAAAATATAATATTATATATTTATTTCGACCTCACAATATTTTTTCTTTGTTTTTTTTTTCTCTTTTTATGTCTTAGATATTAGACTTCATAGTATACCATCTGAAAAAATGAATGTATCTCATCAACAAAGGTGCAATGTATTTAGAAACAAATATTACATCATAATTATTTACTAAATAAATCTAGAATATGATTATTCTGTTATTCTTTAACACTCAACCTGACCCTCCTAATTTATATTTAAGTCATTAGAAAGACGAGCACATTTATATTTAAATTTTTAATACTGTCATTTAAAACAAATTACTTTCTAATTTATATTTTGTAAAACAAGCATCTCATTTAGCTATATTTTAGATTAATAAGCAATTTGGCGATGTGATATATTTTATGTCGCATTATTTCATTTTATTATTACCAAAAGAACATATAAAAACTTCACAAAAAATAGATAAAATATAAAATAATGAGAAAAAAATTGCAAATCTAACGACTGAATGAGGATTAAAAATATCTTACTTAATTGTTTTATTTGTTTATAGTTTTTTAATATGAACGAATGAAGTGATATGTGCAATTATCATACGATCATGATTTATAATTTTGTTACAAAATAAGATCGAAAATATATTTGAAGTAATTCTGAAATATTTTGTATCCGTCATAAAAAAATTTATTGACGAATTATTCTACAAATAAATATTTAGCATCAATTTTCATCAGATAAAAATATAATTTCTATTTACTCTTACTTCCATCAATTTTTCTCTTTTTTTTCTTTTTACTTACAACGTATTTTAGAAATACGATCTAACAACTTAGAAAAAATATGTAACTCCCCAAATTTATCCCTAATTATCTCTACCTAACGAAATGTTATCTCCTTAAAATTATCTCCTCAGATTTTATTTCTTCAAAAAGATATTTCCTTATCTATAAAGGAAACAAAATTTTAATTTCGAAATTGATTATTAAATGTGAAACAAATTCAGATTTGACCACAAAATATGAATTCCTAAACTATAAATTCATCCCCTCAGAAATATTTTCTCTTTTCCCCCTAACTTTCTTCTTCTCCCTCTGCCCCTTACCTAAAGGTCTTAAGGTAAGGCTGAAAAATTCAATCTTCTGTGATGATTGATCATCTCCTAACTTGGGAAAGTTGTAGGAGAGGAATCGATGTAGAGGAACAACGAGAACACATGAAGGAATCGGCACAAAAGCTTAGGCCTTAAGGTGTGTATCGTGGTGGATCACTGGTAGATTTAAATTCTAGATACATTGATCATGTATAGGGCGTTTCTCCATATTTTCTATGATTCCTTGATCATACCGTTCATGATTTTGATCGTGTTTTCATCACTTTTATTCATGCCCTAATTCCTATTTCGTGATTGGTTAATTATGTGCACAGAATCTCAAGTTTCTCGTCTCTTTTTCATCTAAAATCACATGTTTTGATTTATGGTTTCATATTGTAATCGGATCGATTGGACGAACAGAAGTTGCATGTATCGTCATGGCCGTGATGTAATGTAACGGCCCGTGAAGACCATGTTCACGGTCGTGACAACCTTGTCACGATCCGTGACGGACGTCTCACGGTCGTGACGCCCATGTAACGACCCATGAGATTTCGTCCAGAACCCAGAACCGTTCGGCATCCTATCGACATCGGAGTCGCGATCATGATGACCAACTTCACGACCCGTAAACCATACGGTCACGGTCGTGACACCCAGTCACGGCCCGTGACCAATATGTGTATTACGCGCCGAGATCGCGATCGTGATTGCCGTACGGGTGACTTACGACCCGTGATGCCCTATCACGGCCCGTAACCACCACCGAGCCGAACGACAGTTCCATGCAGGATTGGCTATTTCCCGTCATGGTCGTGACACGAGTCACAGCCAGTGACCGCAGAGACCCTGTATGGTTCACAGGACGTGATGTCCTCTCACGGCCCGTGACACTTGTTGTCACGGCCATGACAGACTTCACGACCCGTAAACCCTAAGTCAACATGCCATCTCACGGGGCGTGATGTCCTGTCATGGCCCGTGATACTTGTTGTCACGGTCGTGACACCGATATCACGGCCCGTGACGTACTTACCCTAGGTCATTTTCTCTCTATTTCTCCGTTAAAAAATGGATAAATTGTAGATACTTTTCCACTGTTGTACCCTACTTATATTCTATCATTTAATGATACGTTAAGGACATATACTAGATATCACATAAGGGTAATAAGACTAAATAGTACTATTGATCTTCATGATTCAACTTCTTATATATTATCATTTATTCTCAGCTTACTTTTAAAGCTATCTCATTGCTGATCATATATTGTTATATCATATTACTCCAAATCTTATCATTGTCCTTAGTTTTGGAAATTCTTTGGAGAATATTATTGATATCATTCCATATTATTTATTATTGAATTTTTATCTACTTGTGCATTACACACTGGGCGTAATTGCTCATGGAATACTATTTTTCCTGCATTGATCCTGCAGGTAACTAGTTCTGTAGTGGATGATGGTGCTGGTGACTATGGACTTGCTGGTGATGATGTTCTAGTTGCACATGTTAGAGTTTGAGTCTTATTCTTAGTTTTTCTTTTCTTGAGTTGTAATAAGCTCTCAGAGTATAGCTGAACAATTATTTTATGTTGGATCCAGACTATGTCAAATTTGTTTAAGTCTTCCGCATTTTATTGATGGATCTTTTTCTTTGAATTAGTAAAGTCTTCCACAAGATAGTTTTTATTTTATTTGATTAGTCAATATTGTCATAGTATTGGTCAAAGATTGTATCGACATGACACTCTCAAGTCCATATTTTGCCATCTGGTAGGGTGTGAGTTTAGGGGTGTTACAAAATATATTGAAAAAAACTATTATAACATACTTTTTGAAAAAAATATCTTACTATAGTTTTTTAAAAGGACAAAAAAATTACATAGCTCCTAAGAGGCTCTTAGTTGGAGATTAATCGATGTAAATTAAGTCATATTAACGTTCTTGATACGAGGTTAAAAAAACATATCAGATCTCTCCTTCTCTTCGATTGGACACGAGATGATCTATTTCTTAAATGCATGAGTTAAACTTTGAGTTCACAAATGTGGCATTGATGTTATCTATTGTAGCATGGTATAAAAATCCATTCAATTGTTAATAGCTATGTATTGTCGTACCAATGCATTTTTTATTATAAAGTATGTGTATCTTTACGATGTGCTCACATTACACCATATGTTGTGAGACTATTTGATTTTAGAAAAATATTGTTTATTTCATTTCTTTAATTTCTTTGTTCCAAGCACTACAAGAATAATAGGATTCAGTGACAAAAATATTTGTTGATCTGTCGCTATAATATTTAGCGACAACAACAAACTATCGTAAAAAATAGGTCACTATTAGCGACAGAAAAATCTTTCGCTAAATTTATCGCTATGTCGTAGTTACGCAGTCGTCAGACTATCGTTAATCTTTTTTAAAAAAAAAGTCTCTAAAACGCCGCTTAGCGGTCCCTAACCTTTCGCTAAATTTGTCGCTAAACTATCGCTAACTTGTCGCTAAACTGTCGCTAATTTGTCGCTAATCTGTCACTAATTATTGTATTTTTGTCGAAACTTGTATCATCATTTCGTCGCTATTCTGTCGCTAATTATCAAAACAGCTTATAGTGGTCCCTCTATTTGTACAAAAAATCCGTATATACAACATAATATCAAACAAATATACTCATTCATGCAGAAGATAATAAATATGTCATATTAACGTAATAAACTTCAAAGTAACATAACATAAATTTTTAAGTACTCATAACAAAGTCTAAGTCGACAACACATGTTTGAAAATATTACAACATAAGTCAAACACAATATAATCTAATCATCGGACAGAGAAGTACGAGGAGCAAGACGATCGCGAATCAAACTAAGGACCTCCAACAAAAGTGACGTAACTCTCACATCTATCACCTCCACCACAAAGTCCTTCATCCCAGCCATAGTCGCAGGGGCAGGTTCGACGGCCGAACTACATGAAACGACGACAGAAGCAGAGTTGCGAACTCAATCTTCCTAATCCACGAGGTCGATCCTTCTTAGTAAGTCCTGCAACTTCTTTTCATACCTCCTCATCGACGTCGGGGATTGAGTCTGCATTATCCCCGTACTTCTCCGCCATAAGCAAAACGTATGCCTCATGTAAATGAAAATAATTATTTCGATACCAAATACTATGATAAATATTTTCAATGAGTGTTATGAAATTATACCGCAATTTATTTTACTTGCTTTGAGATAATCTAGTTTGTCTTCTTATTGGTGTAAACTTCTTTGTACACCATTCGGAAGTCAACTTTGCCGCCGCTCGCCAACTCCTACGAAAATCACATTTCATATATTAAAACAGTTTCTCGAAGTGATTAACGATAACAAATAATATTAATGTAATTTTCAAAAGAATATTATTTTCCGTTTATGCTATATGAACCCAATAGAACCTCCACAATGACATGTCGCGTACGGCTTAGACAATCTATTATTTTTGCTGGTTGCTTACTTCTCCTGATATTCGGTGACGTCTTACATTGAAAACGATAAGTGTTGACAAAAAAGTTATATTTAATCCAACTATTAAATATGAACTTACCATGTGTCGCAAAGAGAAGACCAAACTTCTTTGAAAATATGTGGTGCATGCCTATCCTTTGCTTCGAGAATGTTACCGTCGGTCACAAGCCTTGCATCTCGCTGGTAGTTGAATAATAATCCTATGAGATGATGTGAAGCTACAATATTGAAGATCTTCCTTATTATACCATCAGGAAGGCCTTCCTCCCATTTATACTTGGACTGAAAAGAAAATTAGTTATTATTTTGTAAACTAATTTCAAGTACTCAGACTTAAAATAATTTTACCTTAAACGCATTGTACATATCATCTCGATAAGGCAACTTAATGTCCTTCCACTTAGCACAACCTACTAGAAGACTCGAAAGAACAAATTCGCTGATTTCTCGACGAATACATCCCGGGATTAGTGCATTTAACATTATATTCGTACTTTAAGAAAATTAGTTTTTAATAAATCATATATTATCAACTCACGGATTGTTCTTGTCATCCACTGTAACTCCGGCAATAGGTATAATGTTATACGAGTTTCGTTGAGAAGATGAAGATCCAACATTAATATTGTCTGAAATAAAATATTATAAATAGTAAATATAGACAAAAAAAATAAATTTAAAAGTAACATGATTAAATATGACCAACAAATAATAAAATTTACCTGTCTGAGAGTCAAGACCGATGACAAGCTCATCCTCGACCCCTAGTGGAGTGCCACGACTCGTGTCGCTCTCACGAGCTCTCCCACGATCACGAGGAGGCATAACATATAATAGCATATAAAAATAATTATGCATATCATGTCATTGTGAAATAGAAGATACACACTTTGTTGCTTGCAACCATTCCAAAGAGGCTCATCTGCATTTTTTAAAAGATTATAAAATTTTGAAGCTGAAGGATTAGGAGTTTCTTCTCTTTATTCGTTCTCTCCATAAAACGTAGCACCAACTTCTACATCTCGCACCATATCAATATATGGATTTGTCAAAATTTCCATAAAATTATCTTTATTACTTGAACTTTTATCTTTCCAATATTCTTCATCATGCAAAGTCAAATTCAAATAATCCATCCAAAAACCCTTTCGATAAAAAATCATCTCGACATTATATCTTAGTTTTAATTTCTTATTCTTACAATTCGCACATGGACAACAAATGCGATCAAGAAAATCGACTACACCGCATTCTTCATATGCAAATTTTAAGAATTCATAACTTCGTCCTTAAATTTTTCACAAACATAACTCTTATCATCTTTCCACTGAAAAATCTAGCTTCGATCAGGTCTCATTATACTACATAAATATGAATGAAACTTAATTAAATATGAGTTGAACATAGTTCTTTGATATTCACTTAACATGATTACAATTGAACTAAATATGATTAAATATAAAAAAAACATAATCAATGAGAAGGGCGGGCGCCGCCCCTCCTCACAACTGTGAGGAGGACGCGCGGTGAGGAGGGTGGGCCGCCCTCCTCATGAGGAGGGCGGAGGAGGGAGCGTTGTCGAGATGTCTTATTGGCAGTGAGTGGGCGGACGGCGGGTAGGCGCGGGCGATGCATAGAAGAAAAGGCAGCAGAGGAAAAAAAATGAGACAAAGGGGATTTTTTAGGGAACAGGAATTTGCGACAAAAATTTTGTCGCTAAACCGTCACAGTTCTGTCGCCATGAACGACAAACACTTTTTGTTGCCAGTTCTGTCGCTAGATTGTCGTAGTTTTTTATTTTTTTTTTAAAATGTCAACTCAACTTGTTGTTGCACTATTGTTAAGTTGTCGCCAGTAGCGACAGATTAGCGACAAATGTTTCTGTCGCTAATCTATCATATTCTTGTAGTGAAATCTTTGGTCATGAGGTTTTCACTTTCGTTTTTTACTAGTCCAAGGAAAGTCCATGACTTAACACGTAAACAACAAATTATGAGAAACAAAGAATATCTAAAATCAAATCTCTCAATCAATCTTATAAGAAAAAAAGTAAGTAACTTGGTCCGCGCACGTTATTATTAGGATGTTGCTAGTTGACCAATTTGGTGGATATGAAAGAAGTCAGGTACGTATTTTGTTTGTACTTTATGGCTCTGTTCGGCAATCGGAATTGGACTAGAATTTAGGTCCGATTCCGATAAATTTTGCCAAACAGACTAAGAACATGTGCTTCTGAATCTTTTGACCAGAACCTCGGGCAGCACACGGGCAGCCTAAGGTTCTATCGTAGCGATTCCGTTTCCGTGGAATCGCTCGGTTCGAACAAAAGCGGATGAAATTTATTTTTTCTTTTTCCAACCTTGCCCTCCTCGTAACCCACGCAAACGCACGGCTCTCTCTTTTTTCTGTCACATGTTGTCATCTGTTCGCTCTTCTTCATCGATCAGCTTCGCTTTTCTCCTTCGGCGCTCATTGTTGTCGTCCAGGTGACTCGTCTCCCTCTCCCTCTGTGTCTCCATCTCTCTCGCTCTCTTCGTCTCTCTCTCTGTGTCTCTCTCGCGCTCCCTCTCTGTCTCCGTCTCTCTCTCGCGCTCCCTCTCTGTCTTCGTTTCTCTCTCTTGCGCTGCCTCTGTATCTGCGTCGCCCTCTTTCTCTCTATCTCCGCCTCTCTCTCTCGCTCTCCCTTTCTGCCACTATGTCTCTTGCTCTATCTCCGTCTTTCTCTCTATCTCCCACCTCTCTCTCTCTCTCTCTCTCTCTCTCTCTCTCTGTTACGTCTTTTAATTTTTATTATAATATAATAACATATTTAACGAGTGTGTTATCTGAAAAAAAACATTGAAAAAAGAAATTACAAGATTAATTTAATATTTGTATCCCCATTTCTCTCACGATATTGTGAACTAAAAGAGGGTAAATAAGAAACAAAAAAACTCTTTTGTTATCGAATAGTTTAATTAGTCAAAATATTATCTATTAATTAAAATTTTCTTTTCCCTTTTTAAGAAGACTTTATATGGGACCTTATATATGGAATTGTGACAAAAGAAATACCAAATATTTCTGCTATCGAATCCCCCTATTTCTCTTCTGAAATTTACAATTACCAAATACCCTTTATTCCTCCCCGAATTGAAAAATTATCAAATACAGAAAACATAAAATCAATTTATATTAACTCCCATAATATACCTAATATATGAAAATTATCTAAAAAGTAATTAAATCCACGTCTTTAATATCTTACCAGATATAACTATAGATAACCATACTTTTGAAAAAATAATAAACCAATTAAACAAGACAATCATTAAATTGATTCTATTATAGGAAAAAAAACTATAAAAGGGGTGTTTGGCATCGAAATATAATATATTAGGTAATTTTATGAATTAAATAGGGAGAGACTATAATATGAGATGAAGAAATGAAAAAAAAAGGTGATTCATTTTTTTAAAAAAATCTTTTCTTTCTCTAGGTCATTTTTTTTATTAATGATATATCAATCTTTTTAATATTGGCAGCACACAAAATAAAAATTAGCTTAACTTAACACATGCTAAAAATCAAATTTCAATTTTCACTTAAATATCATAATCAGAATATTGATTAATAGTTCACTTATTTATTCTCCCAAAGATTTGATAAGTATTTAACATATCAATAACAATAATTAATAATAATAGTAATGAATAAGGGCCTGTTTGGCTTAGCTGATAAAAAATAACTGATAAGCACTAATGCTGATAAGCATTTTAAGTGCTGATACTTATTTTAAAATATAAGTAGTTATATGTTTGGATAAAAGTGCTGATAGTATCAATAAGTAGTTGTAATATTTGTTAAAATAAATATTGACTAATATATTCTTAAAGTTATATGATAATAATATTAAAAAATATGGATAAAAGAGTATTATAGTTGGTTAAAACTAATAAGCCAACAACTTTAAAAATAAGTAGGGAGGACCTTGCTTATTTTTTTTTCAACTTATAAGTAGTTACCTAACAACTTATAAGTATATTTTTTAGTTACCAAACATGTAAATTTTCTAAAATTTACTTATAAGTAGTTTTAACCTACTTATAAGCTTTAGCCAAACAGGCCCTAATAATAATAAATTAATAATAAGAAGAAACTAAATAAAAATTGTTAATAAAATTGGAGGGATATAATAGTAATTACTCTAATATAATAATTTGGTTCATCCTACTTCATCCTAGGGGTGGCACCCGAGCGGGGCGGGGGCGGGGAGTATCCACCCCATCCCCGCCCCGCCACTTGCCCCCGTCCCCCGCCCCCGTCCCCGATCCCCGGGACGGGGACAAATTGGTTCCCGCTCCCCGTCCCCGACGGGTCCCCGAATTCCCCGCGGGGATCCGAATCCCCGATCATTTTTTTGTTAAATATTATAGCAATAAAATTATGCTATTTAAAATTAATTTTAATTTTTAATTTGAGCTATGATTCAATATAGTGCAACATCATATAAAATTTATTTATTATCATTTTATAACTACATGGATCAAAATATAAATAAATATTAAGTTGTGAAATAAGATATACATAAAAAAAAATAAATATTATTCGGGGCGGGGATCCCCGCGGGGCGGGGACATCGATCCCCAACCCCGACCCCGAAAAACTCTCGGGGTAAAATTTTCAACCGACCCCGCCCCCGCGGGGAGAAAAAACCCCGAGGTCGGGGCCCCGGTCGGGGAATCCCCGCGGGGATCCCCGCCCCTCGGGGTGAATTGCCACCCTTACTTCATCCAAACATATCTAGAACCTCATATTTTTAGTTATTATCTTTGGTTCTATCTTCATCCAAACAAATATCCGAAATTAGTCTATCAAATCAAGGAACCTATAGAACCTCAGGTTCTTGTTGCCAAACATAGCCTATAGATACAAACATTTTCAAATGTAGTATTCATTTACAAGTTTGTGCATTTTTTTAGTTTGATATAGCAAATATCTTTTAAGGACGTTTCTAAACTTTGAAATGATTTTTTTATTTTGTAAAAAAGTAGAAAGCACAAACATTTAAAACTAGGTAGAATGAACAATTTAAATTTTCATTCGGAATCGGTCCAAACTTTTATAAATTTGAACTGTGAATATTACGTATTAACTCATTCATTTTGAAATAAGGAAATAGCAAACCTAGGCTTTCTTATGGTATGCTTTGACTTTTTTTTGTACTTAGCCCATGTTCGAGTTTATCAACAAGTACAAATTTATCTTATACCAATTCATAAAACTTCTAGTTAAAATATTTTGTATTATGAAAAATTTAAACTCTATATTTTCTTAAAAAATATTTAACATTTTGTCTCAACTTTCATTAATAAGAAAATACATACTTTTAAATAGAGAATTGCTATATACTTTTAATTCATGCGCCTAACATTATCTTAAGACTTGCAATGACATGTTCTATAATTTTATCTAGGACAATTTTGTTATGATATGAGAAAAAAATTTTAGGCATAGAGGATTTAGATTTTTTTTTCTTTTGAATATTTTTTAAAGGACTTTGAAATTTTGATTCTCTTTTTATATTAATGTGATATTCATAAGTTTATTAATTAATTCAATTAAAAGATAGTAATATCGTTTATTATCAAATAAAGGTAAAATATTTTTAAAATTCTAAACACGTGTCCAATTAAGAAAATGAATTTGTTTATAAAAAAACTTAATTTAATTTATTTCTTGGTTGCCCTTATTTCGTTGACTAATTTAATAGTTAAGCGTAAAGCGATTGATTTCTCTCTTAATAACAAGTTTTTAGACTTATTAATTGAACTATTTTTCATCATATTCTCCACCGCACGAATGTTGATCCTTATAAATGCATTTTACTTTGTTGTTAATAGCTATCGATTTCGTATGCCAAAATTTGCATGGCATGGATACGAATATGACATGGGCGATGTGATCCGAAAGGCCATTCGTCTTAATGTGTTAACCACGTGTTTGCTAAAATTTTCCACGTGATAAGTGCAAGTGTAACCATCACCGTGCGAGTAGTCCACTCCACTTCGGAGGAAGCTTCCATGTGGCGTGAAAAATAGCGAAGTGTTGAGTATAATTAGGCGGCTTTTGGTCAATACATGACACACGCAACCTTGTCCCACTTGCAAAAGCAAACGACGACCAACGCGGTCAACCTCTAAACACGCCTCGTCTAATTTGTTTTTTAATTTTCATTTGATATAATTCAGAAATTATGATTGAATAAAGATACATTTTTATTTAACTAGTTATTTATAAATTAAAATTACTAATTTTTGTTAACATAATATTTTTTTTACCGTCAATCAAACTTAATTAATATTTTTTTCTTGTTGTTTGTTTCGCGTGCGTTTGTTTTGGATATTATGCTCCAATGAAAAAGCATAATTGGTTGACTTAGTTATGTTCAGATCATATTAACAACATTGTACTTATAAAGGAAAAAAAAGAAAGAAAAAAAGTGTAAATAATTCATACGATAATGGAGTAATTTTTTTTATATTGAAGATAATATGTTCATAATTAAACTAAGGATATCGATATCTTTTTTTTCGTATATATGTATAATAACAAACAGCGAATTTTCGTCTATCAATTCAAAAGAATATACATAATTTTGACAAATATACTTCCTTCCATTTTTTGCATAACAATCTCGTGACATTTTTTCTCGGGTTATAAAAAAACATATCGTTTTTAGCTTAATTAAATTTATACACAATTTTATAATTTCAAAATAATATATGTTTTTATAAAAGTTATTTTCAATCATTAGCTTAGCTTTCTATAGAGAGAAATAAATAGGCAAAAAGAAAATGTGCAGCATTGGACTAGTTTTAGTGCCTAGTGACGAAATGAACCATAATAAATGTCCAAAGTAGTAGGCGTACTTTTTTAACGACGGAAACTTTTTTAAAAGAAAAATTAGAAAGGTTATTAAAAATCATCACAAAAGAATAATAGGGAGACCAAAAAATTAGGAGGGGACAAATATATAATAATAAATTATAAACAAATGAGAGAGGTCAAAATTTGAATACTAGACCTTTAAATGTAATCAAAATCATATATCTATTATACTAATTAGATATTTATGATATTTTTATAATATTTATTTTATTTATTGACTATAATTAATAGTATATACGTATATATATATATATATATATATATATATATATATATATTTTATATANGCAAAAGAGGAGCAGGCCGAGAGAAGACGGGGGTGAAAAAAGAGTGAAAACTCCTGACTTCATATCTAGAGCTGCACGTGCCAGGTAGTCCGCCGGCCGATTGCCTTCACGATAAACATGGCGCACTTCCACCAGCCAATCTTTAGAGATGAGGTCCTGGCAGTAGGACACAAGGGGTTGGAGATGTGGTCCAACTGTAGAGCGTCCACATATTGAGTTCACAACAAGCTCACTGTCAGATTCGAGCACAATTTGGCGAAGTCCTTCTGACCAAGCCAGTTTTAGGCCTGCGATGGCTCCATGGTATTCAGCTTCTATTGATGTGCCGTTGTCAAGCTTGCCGGTGAAGCCAACCCGCCAATGGCCATAGCAGTCTCGAATCAGACCCCCAAACTCAATTGGTCCAGATCGTCGTTTAGTTGCGCCATCCACATTTATCTTGCACCAATTTGGCTTAGGGGGTTTCCAACTAATGTGATGTAGAGGAATTTCCTTCTAGATAACTTAATCGCGCAGTCGCATCTCCACGTGCGTCAATCCGTATTCGGTGATCCAATGTACACGCGTGCCATTTTTATTAGCCAACAGGTTTTGACTAGTCTTTGTTTTTTCCCATGTCACAAGACATATCACTTCAATAAATTAACAAAATCTAATGCTAATTTACTATATTTAATTATTTATATATGCGGCGCCTCCTTTTTAGATTCCTGTTCAAATCAAGCAAATCTAATATTTTGGTTCCTCGTCTACATTAATTATTTATATATATAAGACTCCAAGTCCTCTATTCTTCTCAACTCCCATTACCAAAAAAAAACGGCAACCAGATCTCGTTCCAAGTACGCGAACCACGACGATGGCCTTTGAAGCTCTCCCCGACATGTCTCCGAGACAAGGCGCCGAGCTCTGGAGGAAGCGCAAGCGCGCCGAGCTCCACTTACCGGCGGCAGCGGCGGCGCCCTCCGCGCGAGAGAAGTACTACCTCGCCCTCTGCCTCGACCTGCTCGCCGGGCTCGACGGACAGGCGGCCACGCACCCGGCGCCCGCGCCCGCGAAGCTCCGTTACAAATGCGCCGTGTGCGGCAAGGGGTTCTCCTCCTACCAAGCGCTCGGAGGTCATAAGTCGAGCCACCGGAAGCCGGCGCCGGTCGCCGCGATGCCGATTTCTTGGGTTAGCGCCGGCGACCAGCCGGCGACGTCGTCCGGAGCGTCGGGAGCTGCGCACCAGTGTACTGTTTGCTTCAGGACCTTCGCGACGGGTCAGGCGCTCGGCGGGCACAAGAGATGCCACTACGTGGACGAGGCTTCGTGGAGCACGACGACGACGACATGGAGCGCGAAGGGTTTTGACCTCAACTTGCCGCCGCTGATGGATGAGGAAGTGACGAGTCCTCTAATTGTGAAGAAGCCGAGGGCACTCCTCACATCACCATTCTAATTAATAACTCACTTATTTTTTTCTTGTCCCTTAATTAAATTTCTACCTCAATTTATATTTGTTTCGCCGTTTCCCAGAAAAAAAAGGAAATGCGGTGTTTTCCATTCATTTTTTGGTGTATTGTAGTTTTATTCTTTTTCTCACTTGAATGTACAACATTCTTTCACTTTTGTTCTAGAAGCAGCAAAATCCGAGATGATTAATAATTCCAAAAGTTTTCATACTCTTTAAAATGCAGAAACTTTACTTTCTTTTCCCTGAAAGCATTCCATAACATTGACACAGAATAATGCATAAATTACCAAAGGGGTTCGGATAGATTGGATAAGTAATTCTTTCATGTTTCAAAATTATTTAAATATAGATAAAAGGTTTTTATTTATTATAGTTCGATGTGATCCGTTACGAATACTAAGTTAGTCCTATGTCAAAATTTTAAAATGCACAATTAATAGTGCTATTAAGGTTAGATGATTGATGTTATCGTGAGGAGGTGACAATCGAAAAAAATGCAGGAACACAATAGAGGATTTGTCGTAGGTATACATATTTATTTTAATTGTAAATAGTATTAGTATAAAACTAATTTACGGCATTCTTAATAAGATTTAAGTTTTGTTTGACATTGAGGTAAAAATAGATTATGATATAGCGTTTAACGTTTTGACTTAGTCAAAATATTTGTTAACGTGTTTAGTAAATATAAAAAAGAGTAGCGACAAGCGACGGGCTACGAAGCGTATTAAGACGCCTGAACATCCAATATCTGAAGATTCAAAAGTAGCGTACAGAGATTTCTTATCTAATATACCATTTTTATGTATACAATAATGTAAATAATTTAAAAATTCTCATATATCCATTTAAGTCATTTAACGTTCATAAGTTAATTCAAAAATTTTATTTGTCAAACATATTGATTGGTAGATCGTTAATAACTAATCATTAAGCGCTAATCGCTATTTATCGTTTGAATTATTATCCTCTAATTATATCGTTACTAGCTAATTAAACTACTAATTATATTAAACAGAGCCTTAGAGGGGTTAAATTATGATTTGGCATCTGGTAATGCATGCATGACACGAACCATCGGTTGATATGTCATGCATAAACTCATTCAGATTAGGGATGCTTAATCGTATGTTGTGATACGTTACAATGATGTGATATGTACGGATCGAGCATTACGGAATTGGTCTCGTTTAGATTAATTGGAGAAGGAGATTAAATATTTCTAGCAAGCATGCAGTTCAGCAAATACTTAATTAATTTGACTAATTATTTTATTGCAAGCATGCAGTTCAACACATACATAATTTGACTCGTTCGATCTGTGGGTTCAAGAGGTTCTCGTGCATGCTGGTACTAATGGTTGAATTAGTGTGGGAACCAATGTAGAGCTTGAAATCAAAAGCACGAGACAAGAAACCAATGACCAAAGTCGGCATGGTCGAATTTATTAGGCATTCAGCATCAAGAAAATAATGATATGAAAGGGAAGAAAAATCCAACATTGTACGTTTTTTATCGTCAATTCTTCATGTCTTTGTAAGTTTAACAAGAACTATATGTATGTCTAATTTGGACCGGTGCTAAACTATCAAGTTGCTAAGATACGCGCACACAGGAACTGACGTGACTCAGATTAAACCAATTTCTCCATTGAAAAAATGTTTTTGGGAATATTACCAAGAAGGTCAGAAAAAAATATAAGTACGCCTATTTATCTTTTTTTTTAGAAAAAAGTTTTAGAAAACTCTAAAACCTATTCATACCCTCCTAATTTTTTTTCGTGCGAAAAAACGAAATTTTAAAAATACGATGCCAATTGAAAAAAATATTTGTACCTAACAATTCTGAAATTCAATGGGGTTACTTATATTTCATTCAATGATTAATTGGGATCCTTTTGATATTTTAAATGCAATTTCCAACTTGGAAATGTTATTGGGAGTTCTATCCGCTGGACAATCGGTTGCTTGTGTTTTAATTTTATACCTCTCAAAATGAGGTATTAGACTGTGTTTAATAGAAAAAAAAGAGTTTAGGTTAGATTTATAGATTTGACTTCGTCAATTATTATTATATATAATAAAGTATTTGATTAAATTATTTTAAATATTAACCGATTGATGATTGAATGATATACTATTTTCATTAGAGTTTAACAAATAAAAAATAAAAGTTATTTGTTCCCAACTTATCTATCATTTTCTACTAGATTATTATTTACACATTTAATATATTTACTTGTTACCTTTTTAATATTATTGACATTAATTTATAAGTTTTGTTTTCAATTCAGATTTCTTATATCATGCATGTCTAATCTAGTTACAAAAAAATATTACAAATGAATTAATTATATATTGCAATAAAAAGTTTTTATTGAGTACATAATAATAAAACATAAAATAATTTATCACATCACTTCATTAGTATATTTACGTTATTATCAGTTAATTTAACTGTTATATTATAAAAAATTCAAATAGTTATAAATTGTTCATTAATTAAATTACCATTTGTCAGTTAAGATGCCATTGATATCAAACACAGCCTTAACCTGGAACTACACCTCCTTGGAAGATGCATTCTTGTATTCGTTCCTGGAAGCTGAAACCAGTTAGGTTTGCTCGTGAACCATGATCCGGTTAAACTCTGCCTAGCAAACTCGAGCAGATTCCTACTGCATTGTTCAAGCTCAGGAACTGAGTCCTCCCCCCACCCATTCATTCCACACAAATGTTTCAATAAAAAACACCAGCTATAGAGGTTTGGGCCAAAATTATCACCTTAGTAATTAAAGTCTCAATGGCAGAAGAAAATAAAAACTCTCTGCTGCTTTTTGTGAATGGCGTTGTAACGAGGGGAAAAAATCTCTAGTTCCAGGGAACAGTTCGATCTGCAATGCAAGATGATCACCTTTGAAGTCCAAGGTTGTGTTAGAAACTGTTGTTACTCTGGCTGCAGATTTGATTTGGGATACTAGAACACTTGAACTTTTTCTCTTGCTAGCTGGATAACTTTGAACCAGTACTCAGTAGGAAAGTGAAAATTCCATGCAGATGCAACACTCAGATTGTCCATAATCTCTCCTTTATTTTTTACCCCCAAAGGAAATTGCAACTTCTAGAGGTAAATTTCCATTTCATTATAACTCTTTAACATCAACAGCAAAGCGCAACATTCACACAAGGGGCAACATACTTCAGAATAATACGGGTGCAAGAATAAAAGGAAACGTATCAGGGGAAGATAAAATTTGATTGCACTATTTCTAGTGGGATGCTCTAATTTCTTGAACTTGATTTGAGGAATCAGTAGGTGCATCTTTATCTGGGGCTGGTTTCTTGTCAAATTCCATGCCTTGGAATCTGACCTTCGAAGACCTATACTTGCAACCAAATGCATTACCAAATCCCCAGCCAAGGCCAAGCCCCACCCCGCATCCTCCCCCTTTACAAGTACAAGTATGAAACGAATCAGTCACAACTCACAAACAAAAGCATATTAGAGCGAATTTTCGGATATATTTAGGTACATCATAAAGGAAATTTCATGACACCTACCTAATCCAAGGCCAAAGGTATGGAGGGGCATCCCTGAAGCAATTCAAGTCAACAACATATGCTCTTTAGGAGAGATAATGAAATAGTAGAAACAACAGGAGATGAAACTTAATATACATTTTGACACAAACACAATATGAACAGAAATCATGTCTTTGTAAAACGATGAAAGCGTTGAAACAGCAGAACAGGTCAATCATGCTAAGCGATACAATAGCAAGCAATAACAATTTTATTTTGCAAACGAAAGAAATAACAATAGCAGACAAGAACAGGTCAATCATGCTAAGCGATACAGGTCAAACATTTTATTTTGCTGAAATGATAGTTCCTTTTACCTGATTCGAGCAGTAACGCACTATAGCAAACAATAACAATATTATCATGAAGATAATAATAACAACCAAAAACCCACTTGGTAATAGACGTCCATGATTTTTCAAGCTTAACGTCAAACTGAATGAATCAGAATTACGCAACAAGATAGTTTAAAGTAACAGCAAGATTCATGATAGCATGGTAAACACAGCACAATTATTTGTTCAAATGAACAGTTGTTCATCATAGGCAGATTATGAAACATTGGAAATTCAGTTGGAAGCAAATAAAAAATATAAAAACAAAAGCAAATGAATTTGAAAAATAAAAGCTGAAGTGCAAAAGCCACTGAGTTAAGATTAGTTGTCTTTAGTGTTATCTGATAAATTGATTTGTTAAATTTAAAAGAGAATCTGAATGCCATAGATCCTGACAATTTTGAGGGAGATTGCTTTTGTTTACTATGCTTTGACAGTTATAGCATGACAAAGAAATCAAAACTTTTCCCTTCTTCACATGATGAAGATAATGGCAGTGAAAGCACTTTGTGCTGTTGTGTGCTTCTTTAATCATTGTTACATGAACTTATGGTGGAAATCAGATCATATTATAATCTTACATTGAGGGAACACAGGAGAACCTTGAAAGCTATTACTCCTAATAAGTTTCAGCAGCTGATCTTTTGCCTTCGGATGTGTTTGGTAGTGCTGTAGGATTGCTTTTGTGAAAAAAGAAGAACTTGTTTTTTGTTATAACATGTGTTTGGTGAAAAATTTTGTACTTGCTTTCTCTGAAAATTGTCCGTTGTTAGCAGTCATTTTTGTGCTTTTTTGCACAGCTAGAAAACCTTCCTTTTCTCCAGAGCATACAGCCAACTTTATGCACAGCTAGCTTTGGGACAAAGCTGTACCAAACGCAGTCTTCATATGCAAGAGTAACTAGATTGGAAACTTACATATGCCTCGTTACAAAGAAAACCCTCCAGTTTCCATTCTTGGTAAGAGCAAAATTAAACCGTGTATACAGTATTTGCCCCCACTTTTCCTGGCAAATGAGTTTATTAATTCTCTTCCAAAGAAACGATCATTAGTTACAAGGACCGCTAGCATCAGTAGCAACTTGTTATGCTGTAGTACCATAGTGATTTATAGCCGACGGACGTAGTGAAGGCAACAATCAGTCATGATACAGCATAAGCCTCGAGTAAAAAGATTAGCAGATTCATGTACTTACCAGCAGAGTTATATAACTGAACGAAATAAGAGAATTACATGTTTCTTCTGAATATGCATTCCAAGATGAGGACAAGTTCTTCTCAAAAAAAAGAAAAGAAATTAAAGATGATAACTTGACCCTGTTCAGAAATACAAAGTTCCAAAATTTCAAAAGTGACTAAACACAGTTCCATTCATTTTGTTCTGCAACTGTTTTTTGGAAATAAACTTTCTAGAAGTACAAGATGAAGAATATTTCTGTATAACAAAGATCTACCTAATGTGAGTATTAACAATGTCAAACTGTCCTTGCACATGTTCATTATGTATCATAAGCTCCTCTCAAAATTTGCATTGTGAATTTCACCGAAGAGCGGAAATAAACAGTTCATCAACATCAACCTGTCTAATTTTGTTTAATAATTTAATGACTTGGCTAACAGTTTGTAATTCCACAGCAGAGGAATAAATCGACAGACTTTAACACATGAACCAAACTAAACATTTCCCTTTCATTTTCCTTCTGACCCTTCAAACTTAATGAAAGTCATGCAGAAAAGGGTATGAGATAAAAGATCAAACTTCATTTCTTCTATGTAGGGAATACCTTATTGTTCAGTAAGATCATTAGCATTCACCACACTTCTCGAGCAATGAAGAAAAAAAGCCGTGCCATCAACCTTACTAATGCTTAAATTCAATAACCAAAAGAATGAACATAACAACTTCCAGGAATCCACTAAAAGAACTCATTCTTTGCTTAGCAGACACTACAAACATCAAGTTACTGTAGTGGTGAGTTGAATTCAAACTGGAGAAACCAAACATAAAATCTAACCACGATACTGTATAAAAGTTAGAAATCGCACGCATGTAATTTAATAGACCAAAACAAAATAATAACCGTTAAATTACAACAATATGGCAGGAAATCAACAAACTTAATTCTGCAAACACCAACATCAAAGGAAAAGAAGTGTTAATAAAGGACTTGCAGATCAGACAAATCAAGATAATTGCGGATAAATATAAAGAAAAACATTCACCTCCGAAGCCCCATCCAACTCCGAAGCCACACCCAATTCCAAATCCTGCAGGCCAAAAATTTGCACGGTAACAAATCTATCTGCTAGGTTCACAGGCTGGGAAGCCAAAGAAGGAAGCTTTCCAAACAAGAAGGAACGGCAGAGTAATCTACGTACCGAATCCAACGCCGGCGCCATTAAAGCTCGTGAGGACCATTTCCTTCACCCCTTTTGCTTCCCTGTATTTACAGCAACGTGCTGTTTTTCGCAACAGGGGAAGCTGTTTGTTCTGCTTTGGCGTTTGGATAGCGTCGGTGTGGGTTAAGGCCCATATAGAAACAGTTCATGTTAGGACCTGTTTCTTTTTTGGCCCACAGTGAAATTTTCGAGCAGACTGACACTTTTTACTTTTTTTTTATAATTTATATTAGTTATATTCTTTTGAAAGTAAGAGTAAAATATTTTTCTAAAGGAAAGAAAAGTTATGGGACTAAAATATATAACAATAAATTATAAAAAATTAAGAGAAATAAATATTTGAATTCTAATTTTTAGATATTGATCAAAATCATTTATTCATTATATTAATTAAATAATTATAATAATTTATTAGTATTCATTTTATTTATTAACTACAACTACTAGTGGAGGGGCCCGCCTCCCACCACCACTCTGTATGTGAGTTTGTCTCTATTTTCCTAACATTTAAATTATAATAATAATAATAATTTATTTTTTATTGTAAATCTTAAGATAAATCAAATTGGCATAGTTTTAATTAAAAAATAATTAGGACAATGGATTAGATTGGCATTGATCGGATTTGAAACTTTTAAATCTGATAACCAAGTTGTGTTTGGGTTGGTTCAAGTCCAAATCGTCCATGCATCTAATATAAACCAACTGAGGTTTAGGTTGTATTTGATATCAATAGCGGATTAATAAGCGGATAACGATTTAAGAGCGGATAGAGGTTTATTTAGCGGATAGCGATTAATTATTAGCGGTTAATATTTAGTGGTTCGTTAAGGTGATAACAAAAAAGTGTTTGATAAATGTGATAGTGAAATTAATTAATAATTATAAAATGGCGTAAATATGTTTAATATATTAATATGATAAATCATTTGATTTATAATATTATGTAATTTAAAAAAAATTATGTGATTTATGATAATTAATTTGAAATAATATTTTTAAATAAATATACATGCATAAATAAAAAAATTAAATTAAAAAATTGTATGTATTAATGTCAATAATATTTAAATCCAGATAAGTATTTATGGCTATTACATAGCTCAAACTCTAATAGAAGTTCTAATAAGAAAGAAGGGGTAAATTGGGTATAAAAGTTCAATTTGTATTTTTCATCCGCTAAACGTTAATAAAAATAGTCTACCGCTAATCTATAAAATAATTTATCAAACACTTTATTCTAAAAAAAATAACGATTTGACCAAGTCAAATCTCTAAACTCTATTTTTTTAGTTGTCAAACACGGCCTTAATCGGTTCAAAAATTTTGGATTCATTGTATCGGTCCGATAAGTGTATGCAACTCTAATAAATATTAAAAAAAACTATATACCTAAAAAAACTTAACATTTTGGACCATGATTAAAAATTAGGATGATTTTTAAAAAATAAAATCATCCGATTTAATTAGAAACCTAACTAAAAAAAATGAAGGGTCTGACTCTACTAATATTTACATTATATATTTTTTATTATAATTAAAGTATCATTCTTATTTTTAAATACTATTTTTTTTAACTTTTATACTTTTTGTTACGACCTCAATTAGATTGAAAGCTATTATTAACTTAAACATATTTTGTATTGAATGTGAACATTATTAAATTCAATATTTTAGCGTAGATGAATTGATCACTAATGTGAATTTGGTGTAGTTAAATTAAAAATAAATAAATTCTTGAGTATAATTATAATTTCACAGATATAAATTTTTTAAAATATTTAACATGACAAATTTTATAATTTATATTTTCGTTTTGAAATACTAGTCTATCTGCAAACACCACTTAGATCAGTTTTTTCTTCTTTAAATAACTTTAGGCAATTTTTTATATGTAGAAAATTATTCAAAATTTAGAAATTAAGTTTTTATACACAAAATCATGGGACCCAAATTACCTAGTGCTTATACCTCATTCTGTTTGTATAGAAAAGATAGTGTAGGAATTATAACATATATAATTCAAGGAGGTTTACGAAATATCTCTTGTAGTGTAAACGGAGGATATCGGAGTAAAAAAAAATTCTTCCATAAATACTAGCAACAGGTTGATCTATCCTCATTGTCAATAACTAAGTCACATGAACTTAGAACTCAGTGTCACAACTTAAATGTCTAGACAAAGAACAATATTGAAAGATAAACTTTTGCTCTTAGTCATGCACACATATGCACTAACATTTGGTCATTTTTATAATGCAAGGCGAGGGATAGGAGAAGATATGTGTATTATGACATGCATGTCATTTGATATTCCATGGTTAATGCATGACCCTTGTGTCATTGCATGTCATTTGATTTTCCATGGTAAATGCATGACTCTTGGATCATTGTGTGTGCATGCACATCAATGCATGATCCTTGAAATATTGCATGCACTTACCTTCAACAATCTCTCATGGACAAATGTCATTATCAATCAATTATCTCAATATGGCAAATGAATCGTGCGACCCACGAGTACAAGCACCACACATATACATGAACTTACTATTGTGACCTATTAGGGGTACACGACTGCTCAACCAACTTAAAAGCTTTGTCATGACCTGTTAAAAAAAAACGTGACGCTTTCTTATTGAGTTAGATTATAACATGTTAGGAAAAATATAATCACTCAAACATTTTGTAAGTAAGGACTATGACTTATATAGTTGTTTTACAAATCTTTTGAGCAAATAGCTATGACTTACATATTTGCTCAAACATTACGTACTCGTCGTATCCCAGATCAATTTTGTTGCATAATCCAAACATCCCATGTCAACTCTGCGGTAATCAATTTCGTATGCAAAATTATTTATCATTTTAAAAAATAAACTAGTTGACCAACTACATACGAAATTCTTATGGAACTTATAACAAATCTTCCACTTACTCTAATGCTTTTTTAGATGTGGCTTAACGGACCGCTCACTTTTGGCCTTTGAGTATTCCGCTAAAATAATAGACACTAATCCATAATCTTTAAACATAACTAAGAATTTAAGAGCAAACATAGATTAATAAGTCTATAGAGACTCACATCATGATGAAAATAAATAAATTGACTCGTCATATCTCAAGATCGACTTAATATATTTATTTCGAAATCAAGGTGGAGACTCTCATTAAAATAATAAATATGACTGATTCATATGGTAATTGTACGTCGTCTAATTTTTCATAATGCATGACTTTTGAATCATCCCATGTGTATGCACATTAATCCTTGAGCCATTACATGACTTAGTCCAACAAATAGTAATAAACATGACAGATTCATATGGTAATTTGACTCTGCGATGTTTTTTTGGTCCGTGCATGACAATAAATAGATTTGCACGACCAAATCAAATAGTTTAAGTCGCACACTCTTGTACGTGATTTTGAAGAAAAAAAACATTTTGAAGAATCATTTGAATAATTGAGGCTCAAACTTATGTGAGTCCATGGTGTCAATCCGAAGCATAAGTATTTATACATGGCCGAGGCCATGGTCTATATTGATTGTAATACAATATTAAAAAAAAAGACTAACTATCTCTTTCGATGTGTCCAATTATTAGCTCTGGTCCATGTAATCGAATACTTAAAAAAAATTAAATATCAACACATAAAAAAATTATTTATTTGAAATAAATATTAAATTTTATTAGATGAACAATCTTAATATTTATATTTTATAATTTAATTATATGTAATTAAAATTAAAAATATATTTTTCCTTTTTTAATCTGAAGAAAATAAATTATTTTAGAAAAATGAAAATAAATGGAAAAAACTTTTTTAAATAAAAATACAATACAATAAAATAAAATAAAATTATTAATTTATTTTCTTCTTCTACTTTACTCTTCTTCGGTCCCCAACACCCACAGTCTTCAATCAGTTGCGTCTCTTCCACAATATCATATGCCCGAAATGATTCAAAATTTCATAGACGGCAATATCTCATTCTAACATTGACACGTTGTTGTAGTAACCAAAACGCGATGCTTCACCCACGCAGCTGTCTACAAAGACAGTTCATCTAAATAAGTATTATCACTTGTGTGCTCGAAAGAAGACCATGTTTTTTTTCTTCACTTGAAAGTATTATTCAGCCAAATATAATATAAATTAATTGATCAATTTTAACTGACTTAAATATTTAATTATAACAACTGATCAATGTTTAAAATCCAGGTCAATTAGATTAAGATTCAGATCTTTCACAGACTTACACATGCATACTCGCACATGATGATTCACTTGTAAAGTTAATAAATTATTTATATGATTTGGATAAATTATTTGTGATTCGTTTAAAATTTTAGATTTTATTTAAACATTCGACTATTTGTTCTAATAATCAATTAAACTGATATCGAATTTAGGAAAAAAATTAAAGAAATTAAATTATTACGAAGTAATTATTAGAAAGCTAAACTTAGTATTAGATTAACGAAGTTATAACTACATAAAAAAATGGCCTTTGGATAAGAAACGGATGTAATAAACACGTCGTCAGCCGTCTTCGCCAGCAAATATTTTGGCAAGCTTCTCCTCTTCACGATCCCTGTGCGGTTATCCTCAGCGTCATTTGCACAAACACCTCCTCCTCAACGTTTTCCTCTTAAAAATACTCCGATCGATTCAGATCTCATCACCTCCGCAATACACACCCCGTCGCCATGAGTTGGTGGTGGGCGGGCGCCATCGGTGCCGCGAAGAAGAGGTTGGACGAGGACGCCGCCGCGGCAGCTGCGGCCGCCCCGGTCAAGTACGAGAGCGTGGCCCTCATCATCGGCTCCACCGGCATCGTCGGCTCAAGCCTCTTCGACATCCTCCCTCTCTCTGACACCCCCGGCGGACCATGGAAGGTTTACGGCGTTTCCCGCCGGCCTCCGCGTCCCTCCCTGCTGTCTCCGCTCCCCTCTTCCGCGGAGCACATCACCTGCGACATCTCCGATCCCGCAGACGCCCTCGCCAAGCTCTCCCCGCTCTCTGACGTCACCCATCTTTTTTACGTAGCGTGGTCTCTGCGCGCCACCGAGGCCGAGAACATCACGGCCAACTCCGCCATGCTCCGCAATGTCCTCGCCGCCGTCCTGCCCAACTGCCTGAACCTGCAGCACGTCTGCCTCCAGACTGGTCGCAAGCACTACATCGGCCCTTTCGAATCGCTGGGGGAAATCAAGCTGTACGAACCGCCGTTCACCGAGGACCTTCCCCGCCTCCCCGTCCCAAACTTCTACTACGATCAAGAGGACATCTTGTTAGAAGAATTGTCCAAGAGGGAAGGGGCCGTCACATGGTCGATCCACCGCCCCGCCGCCATCTTCGGCTTCTCCCCGACGGCGCTCATGAACATCGTCGGCAGCGTCTGCGCATACGCGGCGATCTGCCGGAAGGAGGGCTCCCCGCTGCGTTGGCCCGGGAGCCGCACGACGTGGGAAGGATTCAGCGACGCGTCGGACGCGGACCTCGTCGCCGAGCAGCAGATCTGGGCGGCCGTTGACCCTTACGCCAAGAACGAGGCGTTCAACTGCAGCAACGGGGACGTGTTCAAGTGGAAGCAGCTGTGGAGCTTGCTGGCGGATCAGTTCGGACTGGAGGTTGTCGGGTACCAGGGGGAGGAGGGCAGGTTCAAGCTGGCTGAGGCGATGAAGGGGAAGGAAGGATTGTGGGAGGAGATCATCAAGGCGAACGAGCTCCTGCCCACAACTCTTGAGCAGGTAGGGAACTGGTGGTTCGCTGACAAAGTGCTGGGTGCGGAGATGGAGCACCTGGACAGCATGAACAAGAGCAAGGAGCATGGATTCTTGGGGTTCCGGAACTCTGCAGCTTCTTTCAATAATTGGATTGATAAATTGAGGGCTTACAAGATAGTTCCTTGATGCTTATTCTTGCATGTGGATCTTTATGATATTTCCTTAATATTTTGCTGCATTATAACTGGTCATTGCTTGATTGGTTTTGCTGTTTCATTATATCTTCTCAATGTACTTGATTGTTGTAGTGTCGGTGGAGGCCTTGTTGTATGATATTTGTACTTCTTGATTTTACAAGATGTGAAATAAAAATACATCTCTGCTGTCAATTTTGCATAGGGATCTTTAGTCAGGTTAACTAAGCATTGGACTGACTTTCCTTCAAAGCACATGAGGTTGCATTTTCTCATGGAAAAACTGTGTTTTGCATTGCCCTTCTGCAGATACTGTTGATTTAGTATGCATAAGTCGTAACCTTACTGTCTGGGCATGGTTTGCCGTTACTAAAACTGTGCCTTCCATTGGAGTTTGGTACATCCATAACACAATGTCCACTTTCTTCAGTTTCTGACAACGGATCCAAATTTCCAATCTGATGCATATGCTGCAATTTGATTTTTGTATCCTGATCTCACTAGCAATAATTTTTGTTTTCATCTCTTTTTGTTTATTGTCAAGAAACTTCCATTTATCCTCTCAATCAAAACTCACCATCTTGCTCGACTTATAGTTTCTTGCTACCTTTTCTTTGTGGGTAAAACATTTTTTGCTACCTTTAGTTCTCCATTTCACAATTTTTATCGATAAACTATAAATTTCTTTTCCAAGTGCTATATTTGGCTTTCATATTTCAGGAATCATCAGTTGGCTCACAGAAGCTAATGATATTTGCTTTGTGGTTGTTGTTTCTAGTACTTTATTAGTGTGTGAAGCTCTACATTTGCATAACTGTTTTTACTGATATTAATTGGAACCTTTCATTCTTACAACTGAAAATAATTCCAATAATTTAGGTGAACTAATGTCCTATCTATTTCTTCCTCGTCCAGTGTTTTTTTCTTTCTTTTTGAGAGGGAACTCATCCAGATTTATTATGCCTAAAAAGCTTCTCATTGTTCAAATACTGATATCCACTAATTTATATTAATACCGGTCATGACCTATCCTAATTCGACACTAGAACTTAGTTAAAACAGAATCAAAATAGTCGTAAAGCTGCATATAGTGTTTGTGGTTTATACTTCATCGTGAATATCCTTTGTAATTTATTTGTGTATTTATCTTTCAGTTTCTCAAATATTTATGCATCGGGCATATCACTCTATTGCAGATAAATCAATCTTATTATATAATTTTAACCACTTTTAAGTGTTTTTGTGATTTTCGAATGAATCAGAAGGGGTAATTAAAATTTTAAATGATTAGTTATATGACAATCTGAATGGAGATTAGACTATGATGCTCGCTTTCCAGACATGCAAGGCTTGTTTTTACTTACCTTTGGAGGTCCACATGAAAGCTTAACTGTTTAATGTTATCTACAAAGAACTTATAGAGAATTTATTTTACTCTGTTCATATTATCAAATTCTTTCAACATGTTTAACACAAGCTCATCTAGGTTAGGTTTTACTTTACTTGGAACTGCTTCTGAAAGCTTAGTTGAATCCAAATGAAAACAACCCCTCAAACTGATTATGTAGACTTTTTGAAATATAATTGCCTTTTCTTCTATTGGTCTACATGTTTTTCTGTAATTTAGGTTACTCTTCTCATCTCTTACTGTTGGAATTGGTGATGGGGAGAAATCAAGGATTATTTTGATATGCTTCAACAAGGATATCTCTTTTCCTTTGAAAGTAGCCATTTCTGTTTTCCTTTCAGACATACACATTTAAAGTCAATTCGCTAGACCTGTGAATCCATCAAACTCTGCGTGCTTGATAACCTTTGAGCTACGACACATGAGAATGGTACTGATACGGGTATGAGGTACGTCGATTTTCTAAAATAAAGAGGACAAGTATGCCAATGTTTATAACATTGTATTTATATGCATAAAAATTTGAAGTTTCATTGTATAAAATATTGAAAAACAAGTAAAGAACCACATAATAATGTTTTTTATGATATAGATCAATTACTCAAGATATTGTACATATTTTTTATATAAAAGAAACTGATATATATTTTAAAGAGTACTCAAGGAGTACCAGGTATGTGGTACGTGGATCCAAAACCCCCCCATCCCACCCCAACCCCCAACTTTTTGGTGTACAAGGTATACATAGAAACTAGTAGCTGCAGTCACTTGTATGGATAGATGACTTTGACTAACATCTTGAGGTATCCAGTTCAACTCTTAGTAATGTCTTTTTTATTAATAATTAAGATAGTGGACTTAAGAGTTTACAATATTCAAAAAAAATAATAGAAGATAAATGGAAAAGATGGATGGAGAAAAAAGTGGGGTGAGAGAAGAGAGAAACTAAAATAGTGGGAAAGTTATTATAATAAAACGGTTATATTAATTAAGATAGTGGATTTAATAGTTTAAAATGATCAAAAAAATTAAAAAAAAAGATAAATAGAAAAGATGGATGAAGAATGATTCTAGTGCCTCAGGATTATGTATATATATACATATATATATATATATATATATATATATATATATATTTGCTTTTATATATTTCGACCCCTCCTAATTTATTTCGTCCCCCCCACCCAAAAAAAAACTTTTCATCCTGATTCCGTCCCTGGGTACATACCCGATACGGGTATGCGAAGGGATTCAAGTACCCATGCTTCATAGCCTTTGAGTCAAGCATAAATTTATGACGAGAACAAATTCTTGAAATCTTCTGTGATGTCTATAAGATGTTGAATGTAAGAGGTGATCAAGAGGATCCTATAAAGTTATCTACTGGCATGGCTATGCGTCTTTCAATTCCTGCTGAAGAGTAGTTAGTTGGGTTGAGATTTGATCATTATATAGTAAGAGATTTTTTTTTGAGAGAGATTGAGTAGTTTGAGTTATGTAGTGATTAGTTAGAGTTTATCTTTCAAGTTGTAGTTGGACTTGAAGACTACTTAATTGTTTTCTTCCTTTTGACAATAGGGATATCTCTTTTCCATCTAATTGAATTGTGTTCTATTCCACTGTGCATTCTAGTTTTTCCCTGCAGCGCTATGGGCTGAAAGGTTGGTGAGAAGCTTCAGTCCACCGGGAATCTGCATCCGACAGCAATTCTGGTCAGATTGATACTGTCTATATGTTGGATATATTCTTTCGTTAAGCAATCTTCTATGAGGAAATAATGATTAATTGTCTTTAGCCATTCATGTTAATTATAAGTTATTATGTATGACTGAATAGTAAGCGAAGACATGGTCCCAAAAAGTAGTAAGCAAAGAGAGTTACATCTTCATTAAAACTGACACTTTCTGCCAACTGCAACTTGAGTATTATAGGTATGTTGCAGATCTAACTGTTAGTCATCAGTATGTATTATACATTTAAACATTATGAGTGAATGATTGGTAATATACGATGTTGCAAAGTTGCAAAACATGTCACCTTTTGGCAAATCATGCTTGTCATAATTATGTGACATATCTTTAGGAGAAAAATGATAATACAGTTGAACTTCTATTGTGATGGAAACTGATTCCATGCCACTTCATTCTTCATTGTTACCCAAATATAGATGAAATATGTGTCTACAATAAATGCAGCATCCAGGTGCAGTCATAACTTTTAGGCTTTCTTTGGCTATTGAAAAAGTTTACTTCAGTGTTTTGGCAATCAATATTTCTTTTATTATTTGTCAAAGGGATCTTATACCAAAGAGTTCTTATTATGGGTAAAAAGGTTTGATGTCTATAAAGTGATGTTGTTCTACTTCTACTCATCAGGTGTTGATATATGTAGATCTCTCTTGTTAAAGATAATGGTAAATATTTAAGAACAATATCAATTCTTGAATCTTAAGTCAACCTCTGTTATTTTTTGGTACTTATCTTGTTTGAATTTCATACTTGAGCAACTGTTTAAAGTTGATCAAATCATATGAGAGGCACCAGTACGTCATTTGTTAATTCCCGACTCCGGGGTCTTTTGTGTCGTTTGTAGACCCTTTTCTTAGTTATTTTTTCGTGATGCTTTGCTTTCTCATTGGGTTTGTTTCTACAAAACTCAGAGACCTCACCACAACTTTTGTTTTACATAATCCATGAATACAATGCTTTCGCTTTTGTCATGTAATGACAGTGGATGCCTCAACTTGTCGATGAGATGCCTTTCCACTGTGGAAGATCTTGTCCAGGCACTTCTCTTCCCTCTCAGAAGATTGCAACACGGTATGTTATTAATGATGTATATTAGCTTAGGATGCCCACACAATGTGAGACCTTGTTTCCTTTGAAACTGGAATCATTATCAAACAGTTGACTTTCGAAACTACCTCTCAAAACTAGGGTCCTGGATGGCTAACTTCTCTCTTTGTGTCTGATTTTGTCTTCCATGTCAATTTTCTTTTTGAAGGGTGCAATTAGTTTGATCGTTGCAGCGGATACTATCTAGGTTTACTGTTTTATCATACAAACCTTTCAGAACTGAGCGCCTTTGGTTATCGATCACAAACTAGTACCTTTTCTATATCACATACTAATTCTGTTGTCTTGTCATGTTCCAGTCGCATAATTGCTTTTAAGAAGAAATATAACTATCATTATTGTTCACCCCAAGAGACAGGAACTTGATGGAGACATGCTAACTCATGATTCTTTCCACATTAGGGCATCAAAAGTCCTAAAGTGGCACTAAGACATGACGTTAAAGGAAGTTAGGCCACCTAACTAAGGGTAATTATTATCATGTTAGGCACTTAACAATGCTAATTGATGTTACAGCTGGCTGCAATCCGTAACCTTTCTTGTTACAAAATCAAGACTGGCTTATTTTACTGCTGAAATCCTTATTGGACATTGCATACTGTAGTGTTATTAATTGAAAGCATATTGTCTCAAGTAGGCCAGATTACCAGGATGCCTTAAGTGGTAACAAGTGATATTTAATTATGAATCAGTGGGGGCTTTGGCGTGGAAGCATGAAGCAAATTATGGTTTCTGTCCTTAATTTAGTATCGAGCAATCTGAGCTCTATAACGGCAATTAAAAATTGTTGCTTTCTGTCTGTACTTTCTTTTGCTATAAATCACTATACAGTGTAAAAAAGAATGTGTCCAATACTCATTGTGCTATGTTATTTGAGAAAATGTTATATCTCCATTTTGACTCCTACGTTGGCATGTAATGGAAAAACAAGGATGAGAAAAAGAGATGACAGTGTCCTGAAATTTCTGTACGGGATTCAAACTTGTGTTACTCGTAAATATGAAAAAGAAGTTCAAGTTTACACTTGCAATTATGACTTCTTTTCTCACTTCCTAAATGAAAGTCTGTTACATGAACGATTGTTCTTTTCCAATATTTTCTATATTAGGATAAACAACAAGTATGTTGTTTGCATCATCTAATGATTGCGTTATTCTAATGCATTTAACAGGCAAGAGGCATATTTAGATTCAAATTATTACCTCCTTTGATCAATAGTTCAATACGCATGCTTCAATTGTTTTCACTTTCAGCGCTTACTCTCAGCTACAGTTGTGTCCACAATTGTCTTTGCATTATTTGAGAGCAGACCTTTATTTAATACACTCGGCAAGAAAACAACTGAAAATATAAACTGAACCAAGATAGCCTTGAAACTTATCCAAGACCTATTTGAGAATACTTCCTGATCACAAATCAGCTTGCGATTAATTTTTGTGCTATTCTACTCCCTGAATACTTTTATCTATTCATTTAAGCCCTGGTTCAGTTTTTTGGATATTATTTTTTTACTTTCGGAGAGACCGATATTTAAATTATTTTTTTAATATTTACTTCTGTTGAACATGTAGAAATTTAAAACTCTGGAGAACTACTATGCGAAGAGGTGCATGCTGCATGAGTTACCCGCTCAGATTCGATATTTGAGATTACTAATATTTGATTAATCCAAAATTAATGTAAAAATAAATTAATATTTTTTTTTAATTAAATTGATGAATTGAGAATCAAATTCAAAATTATTAACTCTAGTCGAATCTGAAATCGTTGTGCCAATCAAATTTAATTTCAGTGTGAACCAAACATGTAAAATGCATAATCTTTTACATTCTTACCCAAAAATTCTCCTTAACCTCATATCTAAATCATGAGTACGTCCAAGCGAAAGAAGGTTTCTTAACGGCAACCTCTCTGTCTTATTTTATGTTGTTTCCCTTTTCGTTTGCTTTCTCTCACCTTCCGAGGCTCCTCTTCGATCGTTGGTAGACCAAAACCTACGATGCACGAAGAATCTTATTAAAGTCTTTTAATCCGAGTGATCCCTAGGAATAATAACATATATAAAACTTAGCTCTATACTTTTCAGTGTGTGTGTATCGAGGTTTAATTAATTAAGTCTCCATTTTCCTACCTGAGACAAAAGTTCTCGTTCCATGCTCTAATTCATGGTTATGGACGTCCCTTGCACGTGGCTTGCTGCAGGAAGCCACGCCGGCGAAGAGGCCGCAGGCGTTCATCTGCTTATTAATCATGCGCGCCGCGTAGTAAGGGACCTTGCTTTGCTTTCTTCCCTCCTCGTTCTTGTCCGGATCGATCAACGCGTTCACGAACATGATGGCGTCCATGAGGCTCTCCTTAGCAGAAGGTGGCACTGCGCCCTGTTGCTGTAGAGGACAAGCCTCTCCTTTCCGTAGCGCAGAGGGCAAAGCTCCAGCGCTTCGTCGTACCGGAAAATGGCTTCCTCGACGTTACCGGAACAAAAATTCTCGTTTCCCGCCTTCCTCTTCGCGGCCGCCAACCGTCGCTGCTCGTCGACCTTCTCCTTCGTCATCTGCTCTTCACTCCGTCTTCTCCGCACTTTGAGTTCCCACAGGCTTTTGATCGCAGCCTCGGCTTTCTGGCCGACGTCGCCCTCCGCGCGGCGCCCGAAATCCAAGAGCAGAGCCTTCGTTATCGCGTCTCCGAGTCTTGTTCTTGATCCCAGGCTTCCGACCTCCGCCAAATCCACGAGGCAGGGGGCCGCGAGCTCCATTGCTCCGGGACGGATCCTGCGGTCCGATACGAGCAGCAGCAGGCAATCTATGCCCATGTACTGCCAGTCATCAGACGACCTGGACAGGTTGCAGAGGCTCTCGACAGCCTCCCTGCACCCCACCATGGCCACGCGCCCGACCTTGCTTCGACAAAGTATCCGCACGAGCCCAACGCCAGCCGAAGAGTCCCCGTTTACTATGCCACCCCACATCTTGCACAGGTTCTTCAAG
This sequence comes from Pontederia paniculata, assembly GCA_001647135.1. Classification (NCBI taxonomy): domain Eukaryota; kingdom Viridiplantae; phylum Streptophyta; class Magnoliopsida; order Commelinales; family Pontederiaceae; genus Pontederia; species Pontederia paniculata. The sequence continues at coordinate 13,990 of LTAE01001922.1, read as the reverse complement.
AATCCGACGTCGCGGCAGATGAGTTCGTGAGAGAGTTCATCTCTGGAAGCGAAGCAGCTCAACAGGTGGATCGACCAGCACTGAAGCTGGCTCGCCCACTCCTCCGCCTTCCTGTTCTCCATCTCGACCCCTCCGAGCCCTCTGGTCAGGAGGTCGCGTTGGTACTGCTGCCGCATAGAAGGCTCCAGCGAAAAGAAGTCGGCGTACACCGTGTCGAGGCAGGTGCACGCGACGCGCATGGCGAGCGACACCACCTCCTCCCTGTGCCGCGCGACGGTGGGGAACGTGCTGTCGTAGCTGGCCAGGTGTCCGAGAGCGCGAACGGCCACCCGCTGCTCTACCCACGTCACGGCGCCCCCCAGGAGGCTGAGAAGAGGAGGCACGGCGCCGGATTCCACCGCGACTTCCGCGAGACTCGAGAGGCGCATGGTGTAAGAGCCGAGGACGTGGGCCGCGTAGTAGGGGATGTAAACGTTCTGGTGGCGCAGCAGCCACGCGGGCTCGGCGACGGACTTGGCTACGAGGAGGGACATGCAGCGGAGCGCGCCTAGGAACGAGAGCTCGCTGTCATCGGGACGGGTCATGGCGATGCTCCAGAGCGCGCTCATGACCAGGACGTCGGACTCCTCGTCGTCGCGGTAGGGCATCTCTTGGAAGAAGGCGGCGAGGGCCGGCCGCCTCAGCCGTGGGTCGGGCTCCTGCAAGGCGCAGAAGAAGCTGCAACTGGAGCAGCAGAATGGATCGTTTGCTTCACCTGTGCTCATGTCGCAGCTGCTGTTCTTGGGCTTCGTAAGCTTCTTGCTTTTACTGGTGCTGTGGTGCATGTATTATTCCATTAGAGGGTTTGCATTACATATATATGTATCATGGATTCATGGGTGTACAGTGCATTGGTGGAGGAAGGATGGGGGCGACACCTACGCCTATGGACGCATGGCAGCTTGTGGCATGATTAGTGCATTGCGGCTTTTAATGAGGGGTTAATTAAGAAATGTTTGAGTGAAGTTAATGATCAGAAGCTTTCTAGATTGCATCGAGTTATATTATATATGTCTTTGTTGTACTTTGTGATATTACTGATATGTTTTGTTTTCTTTCATGGCTAGGGATTAATGCTTGTTGAAGTATATGCATTGTTGTTATTATTGTTATTATTATTTATACAGATTGGTGTTACATATAAGATCTTTAATTCCAACTTATTTGATTGCACTTCGACATCTTAATTAAGCTCTTGGATTCAAATGCTTGGTGCATTTTAAAGAAGTAGTTGATCTCTTTTAAATTTTTTTGTAAAACCACCGAATTAAGAAAACAAGACCACAGATCTTTTATATTACAAAAATAACAAGATATTATTTTCATTGTTACCATGAAGGTAAAAAACATGTCAATATGAAAATATAATTTGTAATATTTTATTTTAATAGTCAAGTTTATTATATTCGATTAGAATATTACTTCGTTTCCAATAACGAAAAATATTTAAACATACAAATAAAATCGATTTGTCTAAATTGTTTATTATATTTATTAATTTATAAAGAAACAGGACAATCTCTACAAACCCTAGCTAGTGTGTGAGACTAATATCAAGAGTACTGTAAAGACAAGATGGAGAGTTTGTTAATTTACCCTCTACGTACTACTTTCAACTAATGCGCCATCTTTTTTCACTAAAGCAGGGTAAACGCGTGCACTAAGATTATTGACTGCATACACATTTATATATCATCCTCGACTAATGAGGGAGAATAACATTATTAAGGTATTTAATTAATTAAGCAGATTAAGGACAACAGTTATTTGATTTAATTATCTATTTGCTATGATTGATATGATTATGTAGTATATCGATTAATTAAATAAACATACTTCCGCAAATAATGTTTTCAATGTTCGCCCATAGAATTTGTCGCAGTCCAAGAACCTTTTTAACTGGTTTTGTTGGTCTATGCTTAGGACACTAAGTTTGTTTAGTGAACATTGCTAATGATTAACCTTCTTAATTAAGCAAGTAGTTATTAGGTAGAACAAACTATAATATTGTGGGGGAACGAAGAAGAAACTATAATCAATAAAACATACAAAATAATACATTTATTTATGTGTCTTTAATTATCCTCTACTGTATTTGTAATGCCCTCATAAGCACATCCCACCATATGGTAGAATACCCTTCCGATAACGCTACACATGATATACTGAATTTTGACTTTAAAGTTGACTAACAAGGCTGATCAACATAATGCGAAAAGTAAAATAAAAATTTAAAAACTCTTTCTGTACATAAAATAATTGTGGAAATCTTATATAACATAAATTATCTTAGAAATAACTATTACATCGTTTGAAAAAAAATCTAGAGACAACTTAATTTAGGACCACTACTCATGTGCAAACAACATCATCATCATGAACATCTATCATCGCATGCACCATCAGTCATTATGACACCTTATATCACTAACATGTAGGATCCAAAATAGGGAAAAATAAATTCACCATGAGCTATAAAGCTCAGATATGTAACACATAATATAAATGTACTTTTCATGATGAAATAAAAGTATGAAACTTAAACTATATCATCATAATTAATTATTGATAATCATAATATAAGCATTATCATAAAACATCATAAATGTCTTTACTTTCTTACATATATCATCTTTCTCATATCTTGATTTCTTTCTTTACTTTCTAACATCATCTTTAGCTTATCATCTTTTTTTTACATAACTTTACTTCAATCATTATTAGCATATCATTACTTTATTGCATCAAGAGTGAGCTATGACAAATATCATCATCATTAATTCATCATCTTTGCTTTATNTAAAGCTCAGATATGTAACACATAATATAAATGTACTTTTCATGATGAAATAAAAGTATGAAACTTAAACTATATCATCATAATTAATTATTGATAATCATAATATAAGCATTATCATAAAACATCATAAATGTCTTTACTTTCTTACATATATCATCTTTCTCATATCTTGATTTCTTTCTTTACTTTCTAACATCATCTTTAGCTTATCATCTTTTTTTTACATAACTTTACTTCAATCATTATTAGCATATCATTACTTTATTGCATCAAGAGTGAGCTATGACAAATATCATCATCATTAATTCATCATCTTTGCTTTATCTTTCATTTCTTTACATGCATCATCTTTCTTATACTTATGGTACATACAATACATCATCATTAATTGTTCATCCCTCCTTAGCATCTAATGCAACATGATCAATGCAATCATTAACCAAGCGGTTATCTTATTAGGTTCTTCTGATTTTATTAATGATTTTGAGGTGACTTTGAGGGTTGTTTTGTTGTGACTTTGAATTGCTCATGAGTCTTTTGAGGCTTCGCCAATAGGTCAATGGGGGTGCACAAGCCACAACCGAAAATGATACTCGAGAAATCCATTTGTTGCAAGGCGGGGAGAATGTCAGACAACAAGAACTAGGTAGCACAGCTGATCTATCAGTCCCTCATCATCATTAATATTGTCGCTCTCAATCATTCAATGCATGGCGGCCTCATTATTAATTTCGTGAAGCTGATGACCTTTTTATCTTATCCACATATTAATCCTTAAGATTACAACAGAATTACACAACATCTACTATTATAATGATGAAGAAATCTTCATTAATAAGTATTTTTAACCAGTGGTCACGACCCGTGACGACTCAGTCATGGCCATGACCGAATGATCGAGTTCTTCATTTGCCATGATCATGGCCCGTAAGAAACATGTCACAGCCGTGACCAGACGACCACATGTTTCATTTGACATGGTCACAGTCCGTGACAAACATGTCACGGTCGTGACCGAACGATCAAGTTTTCGATTCACGCGGTCACGACCCGTGACAAACAAGTCACGGTTGTGACCAAAGACATCATCATTCTCTTCATCACATCACAGTTGTGACTGAAGGCTCATTTTCTCAACTGAAGATCACGATTCATGACCTGGGTTCACGACGCGGCGTCACGACCTGTGATAGAATCTTCACGGTCGTGAGGAAAATTTCCTGCACTTAGAGTCATGGCCCATGACCAGTTGGTCACGGTCGTGACCGAAGGGTGATTTCCCACTCATTAATGTCATGGCCTGTGACCAGTTGATCACGACCGTGACCGAAGACATGATAACTTCGCCTCCCTATGTCACGGCTTGTGACATGCCAGTCACGACCATGACCAAGACTTCTAGGACGAATTTTGCCCTCTTTCTCTTCCTATTCATTCATGATTTCTTTCTTACACGTGTTTCATCATATGTGGGTTCGTAAGACTACATTTTCTACATATTTTAACCCTAAAACCACCTTGTATGAACCTTACATCCTTATCATTATTGATCTTATACAAATGCAATTAACCATTTTTAGGGTATGTACTTCATCATTTGCAACAAATTAAATAAAGTTCTAGGGCATAATCATCTTCATATTACTTTCATTCATAATATCAATAAAAAAATTCTTTTAAATCAATCTAATCATACTAGATTCATAGATAATTCTAGAGTATAACATCATCATCTACTTGAGATTAAATAATGGTTCTAGAGCATAGTCAACATCATGTTAATCTATTCATAATATCTAGAACAACCTAGCATGCAATAATCTATCAAGAAAAGTCTGATCTAGAGGGATCAGTCTATTTACATACTTGCTAACTCATAAGCTTGTTGTCTGCTCGTCCTCAATTCATTCTTCTGTTCGGCTACAACGATCCTTCACTTGGTGTCGCTATTTAGTCCTTGATTCACTTTTGCTTTCTCCTTGACTAGGGAATATTATTGTTGTCAAGAGGCTTTGAGGAAGGAGAAATAAGAGAGAGGAAAAAACTAAGACCGGGAATAAATATTTAATGGAGGAGAGAATACTAATGATAAAAGTGTTCAGGTTCGTTGAACCATATATGAAATTTTGGATTGTCTAACATTAGAAATTCTAAATCTGATTTTCAGGTATAAAGATATTTTTGGAATTAAAAATATGAGGGGTTATAATATTTATATTCGCATATTTTTTATGCAACAAAACTCACAATCCCAAGACACAAAAAATTATAAATATGTTGAAAATTTTCGATAAATTTCACATGGTCTCCAAGACTCCAACTTTATCACTATATCTATGTCGTCCTTTATATTTTATTGTATATAATACAATTTTATTATATAGTATAGTGTTCTACTAATATGCCACTAACATCCTTTAATACTCATAATCATCTCTTTAGTAGTATGTGAGTATTGCAAGAATTTTTAGATATTTGTAAATAACTTGGTGGAAGGAGAAAGAACGTTGAGTTAATGATATTTTAATATAGCCCATAGAGACTACGGAAAGATAATCAGAATGCAAAATAATAATAATAATAATAATAATAATAATAATAATAATAATAATAATAATAATAATAATAATAATAATAATAATAATAATAAAGGGGGCGACAAAATACAAGGCATAAAATTGATCAACCATTCATATAATTTTATCCGTCCAAGTGAGTAGAAGTGATCAATTTTCACTTAATATCAATAATATATAAATGCACCAACAAATAATTAAGGTGTCAATGAACTTGTCACGGCACGGCATTTTCTTTTATGATTATTTTTATTTTTCTAACTGACGTAAATTTTACCCTTAAATTATAAAATCGAAAAGAATTAAGTTTAAAATTTTCAGTTAAATAATTTCATCCAAAAGTGATATTAAATGTATTAAAATTATTCTAATTTATTATTTTATTTATATAACTAAAAAATATTCTTTTTTTTCTCTTTTCTCTCTCCCTTATCACTTTTTTTCACTCTTCCTTCGATATTTCATTGGCTCCCTCCATCATCTCTTCTCTCTCCTCTCCCTCAAGTATCTCTTCTCTCTCTCCTCTTCCTTCATCGTGTCTCTCCATGCAGGCGAGCCAAAGGGCTCTCACGCCGATGAGTTTGACGAGAAGAGAGAATAATGAAAGAGAAATGAGAGAGTAAACTATTTTTTATTTAATTATAAGATAAAACAATAATTTTATAAATAAAAAATAATTTAAATAAATTTAATATTATTGAATAAAATTGATCATATGTTAAAGTTTAAATTTATTTTCACTCGATTTTATAGTTTAAAGATAAATTTAAAATATTGCAAGTTAGGATTTGGAGTTGGACCAACCTAATATCAAACCAAAGAAAAAAAAAAAAAAAAAGGTCTCTTTAGACTGACGCGCATGATCATTAATTAAGTAAGAATATTCTGAATTTAAATCAACTATTAACTAAGTGCTATCTAATTAATACGAGACCTTTCTCTTGCTAAAAGTTTATATTCCTATCTTTAGCTTTTTGCTCATCCTAAAAGTTTATAGACAGAGCACGTCATGGACCAAGATATATAATAGACATGTTAGCAGTCTAAAGTTGCGGCGGTTAGTTTTCGGTAATCCCTCAGTTAAGTCGCTATTAATTTATACTTAAGACATTTAGTTCGACTTAAAAGCAAGAACAGCTGGATCTCTAGGACTATATAGCCTGCATGACGATAGGCAGTTAATTAATTATGTTTATTTTCGCTCCATATTGGCATCATCATTAACATAATCAAAATTCAGTTCCGCTTGTGATCAAGAAATTAGTTCTTTTATATCTTGGCTTAATTGACATGAATATAGATTCAGATAATAGCTTATGCTTTGTTTGGATTGCCATGTTGGGAGGGGTCACTCGAAGATCTGTGGATGAAGCTAAATTTTGTTTGTATAAAAATGTTTAAAAGCTATGAAGGATTTGGATGGCGAGCAATATTTTTAAATTTCATTTTTTTTAATTCCATCCATTTAATTTTTTAATTACCCGAGAAAATTATGGTTTAAATTAATTTGATATATGTTATAGATACATAACATTCTAAATTATATTATACTATATAATAGAGGTTACATAGTCAACTAAGTAATATCGTACTACTTATCTTATTCACCGCAAAATGTTAAATTTATGAATGATATAAAATCTTCTCTCTCTTAAGAATTTATTATAAATTATTAGATCTAATGTCCTAACAAAATAACTAGTATGGTGTAACCTATTTAAATAGGGTAGCACATTCATTAAACTTTTATATATTTATAAATATATAATAAAAAAATAAAATATTTATGCAACGCTGTAAATTATGGCAAGACCATATAGTACTCACATATAATGCAAACTGTGAATACAAACTCACACTAATAAATCTACATCATATGTGAAGAGGAGTGGACTGCTATAATTTACGGTGCTGCACATTCATAACCTCCATAATAAATTATTTGTATTTATTTTAAATTTATATTTTGAATGCTTTATGATTAAACCAGGAAAATAAAATAATTACTCTACTAAGATGGATTCTCTTATATTTATCTCTTATCTTCCACCTTTTCTAAAATAAAGAAGATAGAGAATAGAATGATAGAAATATTATGAGAGAAACAAAGGATTGATTAGAAGAGAAAATAAAAATATTAGAGTTTGAGAGAAAGTAGGACATCTAGAGAAAAAAATATGGAAAATAGGAAAAAAAATCAAGACAAAATCTTAGGTGATGTATAATATAATTATTCTATTTACTGTATTCTAAGAATACATATATAATAAAAAGCAAAAAATGACTTTTTGTTTAATTTAATCATTTATATTTGACATTTTATTCAAACAAGACATATTTTTGTTTACTCTCTCCTCCTCCATATTTTTTATTCAAATATAAATTTAATAATAATCTGCTATAAGTCCACCACCCTTTATTAGTTCTCAAATAAAAAATTAGGAGACACTTAATACATTATCTTTTAATATTACCTGATAATTTATATTACTTAACAGAAAAATTAGCATTTATTAGATCATCAGTAATGTACATTATCATATTACTATATATAAGTAATTCAAATGATAATTCATCTTATCATATTTACTTATATAAATTTGATTACTAAATAATATACATCATTTTATCAAAATATGCTTTATAAATATTATTAAGTTAAAATTTTGTATTATTAAATTAAAATTTATCAACTTAAATTATAAACTCACAAATTAATGTATTTAAGTAATTAATACTCTTCAAATTAAAATAATAATAAAATTATATTTATAATTAATAATAATTTTAAAAAATATTAGTCTAATTAATAATACTTATAATTAATACCTCGGATGGGTAAAGAAGTCTATCTTATTCCGAAACCGGAGATACTAATTCGAGTGGATCCTATTGCGAAAAAGTTCTCTTTCCTAGTCGGGATTAGTGCTTTTTTTATTTATAATATGATCATAGTAATATAATATTATATAAATATTATTTAAATAATATTTATTATGATATTAAGTTATATTATTATTATTATTATTATTATTATTATTATTATTATTATTATTATTATTATTTGTGTTTTTATTACTATATGATGATTTATTTATTATGTTATTTTTATTTATGGAAAATTTAGAAGAACGAATATGAAAATTAATATAAATAAGATTAATACTTGGGTGGTAATATGAATAGACATCCTTCTCTTAGATAATTTATATTATATAGACAATCTATATTGTTAAACAATTCATATTGTCTACGAATTAAAATAAATAAACAGGAGAATTTAGTAGGCTCAAATAATTTTAAGTTTAGATTATCAATAATCTATCAAGATTATAAAAAAAAAAGCACATCGTTAGTGCTATTATCATAAATTCAATTATAAGGTTTAACGTAGGTCCGATACCTTTTTATTATTCCATCGTGAAATAATCAAAATCTCACTGTGAATAGTCGAGATTAAAGCAAGATAATTTTGATTTGAGTCACTCGCAAAATCTATATTCAACCGTTTAACGTACAATAATCAAAAGATGTTACACCTTCATTAATCATATAACACACACATATATGTGTGTGTGAGTACATATGTGGGATTTCTCATAATGTATGAGTACTTGCTCTAGCTTTGTTATATTTATGTAAAAATAGAGTTAACGTGTTTTTTTTTACATTGAAAATAATGCAAACAATATTGCAATTTCTTTGAACCTATGCAAACGGATTGAAATATTTGATGTTTCGCTTGGAAAATTGTCGTTCATTCAAAAATTTGGTTCCTGAGTGAGTACGATATTTTCTTTAATGCATAAGATATTTAGATCTCTCTCGCTTTCGATTGATGTAAATGATGACCAAGTGAAAAAAAAATGTATGGTTGGAGAGAGAATGTCAAGAATCCAATATCACGTTCCACCACAAATTTCTGAATGAGATCAAAATGTTATAAAATATCAACACTTTCGGCAATAAAAGCATATGTGAACCATTAAATATGACGTATACGTTATATTGTTAATTTAAAAAAAAAGTTATATGTTGATTATAAATCTAAACATGCATCTTTTTAAGTGGGAGAAAATTATATTATCACTTTTTACATTTCTATATAAGAGAAAAAATAGTTTATTGTTCCATCGTTGAATATCGAATTAGATTTATCGTTTGTATATCGAATTAGATAATCTTCAGATAAAAAAAGTCTTAAATGCTAAAAATAATATTTTTTTAGAGACCAGATAAATTAAAAGTGGACCTTGTTCAATAGAGGCCCAAACCGTAAGGATTTTAAATCTTGCATCTAAAAAGCCCAACCCATTATTCAATTCAATCACAAATCTGCATCATTTTATCTGTTATTACTGAGATAAAATTCCCTTCCCTTCCCTCCAACCCAATCCTTCTACTTCTTCTTCTTCACTCCTCTCTAAAACCCTTGCTTCCATTGCCAAATCCCTCCGTCTGCATCAGAAGAAGCAGATAAGGATTAATGGCGGACAAGGTTGCGCTCTCCTCCCTTCCCCTTCGCGTCCCGACTCCTCCCTCCTCCAAACCCTTCTTCCAGGTCAAGGAACCCCCCATCATCTCTCCTCCCCCTCCAATCCAATCCCCAATTCCACCACCACCACCTCCTCCCTCTTCTACTCCGTCTTCTCCTCTCGCCCCTCTCCTCCACCACCACCTCCTCCCCCAATCGCCTTCAACCCCCCGCCACCGCCGTCCGTCCTCCGCCGCCGCTTCCTCCTCCCGCAAACCGCGCCTCGGCAAGTCCCGCGACCCCAACCGCGGCAAGCTCCGCCGCTCCCTCGGGGACGCCCGCCTTTTCTCCTCCGGCTGCCCCGTCGTCCCCGTCGTCATCAGCATCCTCAGCCGCAGGGACCGCCTCGCCGACGCTGCTGCACTACTCCGCGACCTCATCGACCAGGGCCTCCCCGCCGACGTATATACTTACACTTCCCTCATCACCGCCTACGCTCGCAAGGATCGCTTCCGGGACGCGCTGTCCGTGTTCCAGCGCATGGAGGCCGATGGCTGCCGCCCGACCATCGTCACGTACAACGTCGTCCTCAACGTCTACAGCAACCTGTTCATGCCCTGGGGCAAGGTCGTTGCCCTCGTCGAATCAATGAAGAAAGACGGCATCTTTCCCGACAGGTACACCTACAACACGCTCATCAGCTGCTGCCGCCGTGGGGCGCTGCACGAGGAGGCGTCGGACATCTTTATGGAGATGAAAGCAGCAGGTTTTCAGCCAGACAACGTGACATATAACACTCTGCTCGACGTTTTCGGGAAGTCACGGCGACACAGAGAGGCGCTGGGCGTTCTTCAGGAGATGGAAGCCGACGGATTTCCACCGAGCGTCGTAACCTACAATTCACTGATATCATCTTTCGCCAAAGATGGGCTCTTAGACGAGGCCATAGAGCTCAAGGAGCAAATGGAGGCAAAAGGAATAAAACCTGATGTGTTCACCTACACTACTTTGATTTCAGGATTCGAAAAGGCAGGAAAGGATGAATCTGCCATTAAGATTTATGAGGAGATGGAGAGCAAGGGATGCAAGCCAAACTTGTGCACGTTCAATGCTTTGATCAAGATGCATGGGAACCGGGGTAGATTTACTGAGATGATGAAGATATTTGAGGAGCTCAGATCAAGTGGATTCGTGCCTGACATTGTGACTTGGAATTCACTGTTAGCGGTGTTCGGGCAGAATGGAATGGACTCAGAGATTTCAGGGGTGTTCAAGGAAATGAAGAAAGCTGGCTTTGTGCCAGAAAGGGATACCTATAATACTCTGATTAGTGCTTATAGTCGGTGTGGCTCATTCGACCAGGCAATGGTAGTTTATAAGAGGATGCTCGAAGCTGGCATTGGTCCGGATCTTTCAACTTACAACGCTGTGCTGGCTGCATTGGCTCGCGGTGGACTTTGGGAGCAAGCAGAGAAAATTCTTGCAGAGATGAAAGAGGGTCGTTGCAAGCCGAATGAGCTCACCTATTGCTCATTGCTACATGCTTATGCCAATGGAAAGGTACTAGACCGAATGCATGCTTTGTCAGAAGAAATATATGCCAAGACTATAAACCCACACCATATGCTCTTGAAAACACTTGTTTTAGTTAACAGTAAAAGTGATCTGTTAGTGGAGACAGAACGAGCTTTCTTGGAGCTGAGAAATAGAGGTTGTTGCCCTGATATCACAACTTTGAATGCGATGGTTGCAATCTATGGAAGGAGGCAGAACGTTGCAAAAGTGGATGAGATCCTCAAGTTCATGAGATCAAGTGGCATTACTCCCACTGTTGCGACGTACAATAGTTTGATAAATATGTATAGCAAATTGGGGGACTTTGAAAGATGTGAAAAAATTCTTAATGAAGTCAAGTCGAAAGGCGGGCGACCTGACCTTTATTCTTATAACACTGTTATTTATGCCTATGGTAGACAGGGCAGGATGGAGGACGCCTCAAGGATGTTCTCGGAGTTGCAGGCTTCAGGTCTTAAACCTGATATAGTAACTTATAACACGTTTGTTGCGAGTTATGTTGCCAATTCTATGTTTGTAGAAGCCACTGATGTTGTTCGTTATATGATCAAGCATGGCTGCAGGCCAAATGAGAACACATACAACTCAATAGTGGATGGATTTTGTAAACAGGGGCGTAAAGATGAAGCAAACTCTTTCATATCTCACCTCCACCAACTACATCGTGGCGTTCCTAAGGATGAGTTGCAGAGACTAGCATTGAGATTAGCAAAAGCTGTTCAATAGTTCTGGAAGAAATCGGGTCTGTTTGAAGTCACATTCATACAGCATTTTGCTCGCTGTTATAAATTCATATTAATATGTTATTTTCAGTGAAGAGATACCATGAACTGATTTCCGACAAGTAACTCAAGATATCTGCTGAACTGCTGTATGTGAGCAAAGAAAGCCACTTGTATCTTATATTGTGGCGTATGTGATCCCTATTACTAGTTGTTCATATATGCCTGGTGACCATTTTGGTTAAAGAGCATTTTGCCTACTAATAAATATGTTTTTTCATAATTTGTACACCATTAACTTATTCCAAAGTGTATATGGAACATTCCATGAACAGATGATCTGTACGTACTGCAGGATTATAAGTTTTGTTGCACGGAAACATCTTCCATAATTAATTTGCTTCATCTCTTTGAAAATTGTGTTCACTTTAAGTGACAACTTCTTGTTGCTGCAATGTACCCAAACTATGATGCTTTTATTGAACAAATGTGTGCATGCAAATGTTCTTATCCAAACATTTCAATTACATGTTCCTCCGCCCAACCTGGTACTAGAAAATAACAGAAACCCCTTGGTATGTGAACTCAGGCTGTCATTTGTAAATTGTGATCCTCATTTTCTGTTCAGTTCGTGTTATTTTGTATATATAGGATATGAATTGCTGTTTTTTGGAATATGAATTGATATCTAAAAGATGGCTTGTAGGCACTCTGGTATGTGAACCATGAACCATCTAAGTTGCCAAATGATAGCATGAAAGGCTGCAACTTGTTTTTTTTTTATTTCATTTTGCAAAAGGACGTTCTTAAATCCTCTTCAACCATAATGTGTGTTGTTAGCTTATTTTATACAATGCCTCGGAACGACCGACGAGACTCTATAAATGATTATTACGATATTTCGTCAATTCAAATTTAGACTCATTATTCAATAGTTTAAATAAAAATTAACTCTTGATTTTACCAAAGGTTTCAACTATGACTTTTTTAAAGATTTTATCAAAAGTTTCGGCATGATATTTGTTCATATGTCAAGTACACAAAAAATAAAACCAAGCCTGGATCATATATCGTCATCAAAATAAAATGAATCAAATTATGCCCATGTGAGAGTTCATGACACTCCAATGTATCGCCAAATAAGACGGCCACAAGGATAAATAAGAAAAGGAGTCTAAGTCTACATTAATGACAAGAATAGAAAGATAATAAGTCATCCTCTCCAATCTCACAGGCATATAATTCTAATTTTTTTTATGGCACATGAGCATGCAACGATCAATCATCATTCTTCGAAGAGCATCACTTCTTTCTCACCTACAAAGCATAAAAATCAACAAAGAGAATAATGAAATAAAGAGCTGAGTAAGAATAAAATTTTCACAAATTATAAAAATCGAAATAACTAACCCGAACTAAAAATTCATCATTAAAATCAAATATATGGTTATATGTTACATAGATTATTATATAAGAAAATACTTGCAAGTCATATCCACCGTCAAAACATGCTATGCATGATCCAATCACTAAGTTCATGGCACCTCCTTGTTGAATCTAGGATCCCAAGATTGCTTTGAATGATCACAAATTTGTAAGTGAACTCAGTCTGTACTAATGAACTTGTTTGAACTGATTTCTGTAACAGGACATAGACAAGTTTCAGTACAGCGGTCGACCTGAGCTAAAGGAATAGACGACCACTGCACACGTAATACACACCATAAAGAATTATATGTGTGCAACGGACGTCCTAAGGATATAAACGGTCGACCAGTAGAAGGAGGATGGAGGTTATATAAAA
>LTAE01001921.1:39955-55978 GCA_001647135.1 Pontederia paniculata | reverse complement strand
TATATATGTATACTATTTAATTATTATTTATTTTATTTTTAGTTATTGTATTTTATTAATCTAATTTAGAATTTATATACATTTGTCAAACACTTTTATACACCGCTAAATTTAATCGAAGCGTTATTCACTATTAATTGTTAGTCGTCAGATAGAGTCTTATCAGTAGAAGACATTAAATCCATTAATGATAATCATCTATACCAAATACTACTCATTAAAGTTAATAATATTTATATGTATGGTCTTGATCATCTCATATTTACATTTATATTAAAAGTTAAATTCATTTGTGGGTTGCTAGTGTTGTATATTTAACCCATCCAACACTTGAACAGATAAAGAATGAAAGACTTACGACTTTTATATAAAATCTTTGGATCCATTCTGATACAGTTTATACGTAAGTTTTTTCCTTGATTAGTTGTATAATTCCATCTGTTGATCATTCAATGCAGATTTATGTCGAAAATTTGAAGAAATATGTATCTCGTGATATGGTGAGAAAACAACAAGATTCGTAGGCTTTGAGCTGCGGTCATTCAAAGCCAAAATGATTCTTCTCTTGACTGAAGTGTGACAAAAGAAAAGGATAAATTTAATGTATGATAGCTTCTGTTACACCATGCATCAATTTGCAATATGTATTGTGTACCTTCACAAGCTGCATGCTCAGATTGTCCTACCAATTAAGACAAATGAAGAATGAACGAGAAAAGACAACCAATCGAAGATGCTAAACAGCATGGTGAATTTTAAAATTATCGATCTCAAAATTAAAGAGAAGGAAAAAAATAATGAAGGAAACTTAGTGTTCTACAGGAATGAAGGGACAGTAATGGCAATGCAAGCTAAGAGAAGGATGGCAGATGAGGTGGCGTCCTCTTCCTCACTGAAGCAGCTCCTCTTGAACTTGCAGGCTTTCTGAAGCCTGATCACCTGCATCTCCTGCTTGTTTGCCTCCTTCAATCTCTTCACCTCCTCTTCCTGCAACTTGATGCTCCTCTTATTCATGGACTCTTGCCTCCTCAACCTCGTCTGTTCTACCTTGCACACCATCTCAACTAATTTCCTCCTTCAAGCTGATAACAAGTAGTTTGTTACTTTTGTGCATTGGGGAGCAGATAATGCCCTCTTTTATACAGGACAGAGGTAGGTTTTGAGCTGCTATAATTTGATGGTCGTTTAACTTCTTTGGCAACAATAAGATGATGATGATGATGATGATGATGATGATGATGATGATGATGATGATGATGTTGTTGTTGCTGTAGCTCCACAACCGCATGCTTTTGTTTACATGCATTGTTGTTGCTGTAGCTCCACAACAACAAGATGAGGGACACCGAGCATCTTGATTGAAACGCTTGTTCTTTCTTTACATGCATTGTTTGTCATACCTTCATCAGAAGCCATATGCATGGCCAAGTTTTTAGTGGTCCATCAATTATTCTGCAGCAGCTTTTTAATCCGGATAATGTCAGTGTAAAAGAGCCTTGTCCTTTCTTCTATTGTTGAAGGGAAACTTAAAGTTCTTCAGTTGTTATGTCATTATGGTAGGATTTAAAGCAACTCAGAACATTCGAAGTGTAAAATTAACATTTGATTCATTAAATTTTAGCTTGTTCTAGCATTTTCTTTCCTTCTGTTTTTAATGAACTAGAATTGAGTAACTCGAGTGCTTGGTTAAATATTCAAAATCAAATTTGAGTGATCCAAACATCAATTTTACACTTGCTTGGGTGATTTTGAATGCATAAATCTCATAAAGGTGTCACAAATTTGCTAGGGAACAAATCCTGTCTTGAGATAGTAGGAGCAGCTTCATGTGGATTCCCATGTGAGCATGTGTGCTCATTACTTGTACATCCAAAGCCCAGATCATTGTTGTATGTTTAGATATCATTAACAAACCTCCTATAAGTTAAATGATCTCTTTACTTAGACAAATAATGCATTGTATATAATACACATTTGGAAGGTGGTTGATACTCAGTACTGTCTTATTCATGATTTGAACTTCAAATATGATATCCCTTGTGAAAGTTGAAGTTCAATCACTCGAATGAAAATTAAAATGTTCCGATCATTGTTGAAATTTTGATATGGGTGAAAAGGAGAGTTATTCTTGTAACATTCATGTTTCATTTGCCAAGCCAGCTCTATGACCATTGCAATTGGTTCAAATAATCAAGCTGTTCGCTTGGTAATTATGGAGCAACTCTTATGCACACAGGGGAAAAGACATGCATGGTATTAAACATTGCGATAAGATGTAATAACGCGATGGTATATCAAGAAGTTTCGAACTTTTTTATCTATGTATTTGGTCATGGATCTCTTTAGTAATACAAAAAAGAAGTTGCTATTTCTGTTTTTTTTTTCCTTTTGTAGGAGTTTGTTGAATTAAGTCCATGCATGCCTAATACATGCAGAGACAGATAGGGAAAACAGCCAGCGCAAGGACAGAGAATTGGTAGAAGCCCATTCCTGGCAAATGGAGTGTCGGAGAACTAGAGAACAAACTCTCTCATTCTCATTTAATAGTTGAAGCCATAGTTTGCAGTGAATTCAATCAGTATTCCCCCACCCACCCCCAATATTATAGCATAGCAATATGATTGGGACTACCAAACAGGTTACTAGTTCTCCTCCTGCAATATTATACAGCCTGGGAGAAGTTGCCATTCTATGGCACCCATTTAACGACCCCTATAACTCAGTAGTTAATAGGAGATTCTCTATCTGAAGAGTTATAATGATTCCTAAGTATATGATCAAATTTACATGTTGTGTTATTTTATCACGTAAATCGAATGACTGATATTCATCACAATTTTGGCATGCAGTGGGAGGGAGCAGCACATTTATTGTTGTTGATGTTGATGAACATATGCAATGCACTGCAAAGCAATAATAATGAAGCAGGCGCCTCCAAAGTTTAATTGCTTGTGGTTTATATTGATTATCAATTATTGACTACAGATTCTAGGCAATATTTGATGATAATTAGACAGTTGGCCGAGGTGAGTGGTTTATATTGATTTTTTTTTCTGCTCATCTATCATTGTATTATTGTTAATGTCTTGAATCTTAATAAAAGTATATGACTCCTATGCAATCACAATCTCAAAGGTCTTGTTTGGATTAAGAATAAAGAGTGGAATACAAATTTATTCCTAAAATTCTTCCAAACACCTTTTAGAATAGAATTAATTTAGTCAACATCTCAATTTTTTAAAACTATCTCGAAATTCGTGAAACCACTATTTATATTTCACAAAATTAGTTTAAGTTTATTTCTAAGGAACTCCGGAACATTATTAGAATTGAAATATATTCACTTTTTGAAATACAAGAGAACATAATCTATATCTATTTTTTTAACTTGTATTCTCAATCCAAATAGCCCTTCAAAATTAGGAGAGCGAAGCCGCCAATTTCATGAGAGTCTAACTTACAAGAGTCTCCAAAACTTAGACGACTTTAGGATTTTTATTTTCTATTTTATATTAGGAGTTCATATATAAACTTCTTAAAGTTTGAGTTGTTCTATATCTTGTATCAATCTACTATATTTTTCATATTAAAGAGAGAACTCAGCTATCATCCATGAATATAATCCAATTAAGAGTAAATCTCGTGTGTCTTTTTTTATAAATACATCAAAGTTAAAATACTTTTTCTTAACTGGAAATAGTGCCAAAGTTCATGTCAAGGCCAACTTTGTACAAATAAGGTGGAAAATAACTATCATTTTAATTAAGAAAATGATTGAAACAACTTTTGAAGAAAGGAGATAATTTAACTTGGTAAAATCACGCTACTGCTTAATGCCTACTCAAGAAACAACTAGGAGATATCTGCAAAATATTGTGCGCAGGGGTTATGCATTTGAAGAACAACCATCATGATTTTAATTTGTTTTAGCAAATAAATGTATTCATACACAAAGCAAGTTTATTACTTGGGATCATATGTATACTTGATAAATATAGAGAGAGAGAGTTTAATGTATCTACTAAGTAGTTATGCTTAGTAAAAATGTTGAGCATATCTTAATCACTTAATACATAATTAATGATAGATCATCAACTCGATAAAAGATCATGTTCAAGATTCTTTAAGATCATCCATCATTGATTATGTATATAACATCCTTATTAAATATTAAGTGCTTAATAGGTGTATTATATATATATATATATATATGTATTTATATATATATGCAACAGGTCGACAACTAACATGTCCAAGATTAATCGCTCGTAAGCCTCTGGAATTTTGACATTTTCATACCGCATTCCATAAGACAAATGTAGTTCACTCTGTGTGGTTGACATTTCGAATCCAGGTTTCTTGACCTGCACAAGCAGAAAAAAAAAGCAGTCGGACAATCTAATTAACCCTTTTTTTAATTTCTTCTTTGTGAACAGACAGCCACTTTCTTTTAATACGAAAAAAGAGGTCAGGACCAAATTGACATAAATAAATCGAACGTCATGAGAGACACAAAGTAGCATGTTTATAATTGACATTCTGGTTCCATCTTATCAGCATTGAAGTACAACTTCTTCAGACCAAAATATAAATTTAGATGTTAATATGGAATATGCAAAACAACGAAACACTTCTAATCCCATTTAGTTGGCTCAAATCTTTCGTTGATATTGAAACAATAGTTATCATATGAGTTCCTACGTGAAGCATAATTAAAGTCCTGTCCTCTAGCCAAGCAGAAATTTAAGTGATTTACTGTTATTATTGAGACGAAGGTATAAACCAGATAAGTTTGGCAACATTAGCACACTCATTATAATAAAGTTCAATGACGTAGTATACTGCAATAACATAGTAAAAGGTTCTTATAATAAAAAGGTACTTACTGTTAGTTTCATATACATGGCTTGAGATGGTTGCAGCCGTATATAACAAACTCATTTCTTCCTTGCTTCTTGCCTTTTGTAAATAAGCATGACAGAAAGAAAAATCTACATATTAGATAAAGTCCTTGGAGCATATGCCTACCAATTGCATAAAACATCTTTAAACTGAACACGAATTTCTGATTTTCTTCAATTTAGAGCTTTTCCCGCCTTGAGTATAAAAGGAACACCTGCAATACAAGTATCTTGTAAAAAAGAAATTTTGAAGATTCAAATAGGACAACGGTAAAATATGACTCCACTTCGTGCAAAATTAATCGAATTCACCTTTAATCTAGAACAAAAACATAAACATAGTACCAAACACTCACCTGCCCATCTTTCGTTGTGTATCCGTAAAACAAGAGTTGCAAAGGTAGGAGTGATTGAACTGTCAGAAACTGTAGGATCGACTTTGTAGCCTTCATATGTCCAAGTACAACCTCATCATACTCTATGGGAAGGACAGACTGAAGGACCTAAAAAATTTGACATGAAATGGAAGTATCAAACACAAAAGCAATATATAAGAGAGTAAAATCAGAAATGAGCCATGGGACATTTCTTTTCTTTAGCATAATAAAAAATACTGAAAATTCTGTACTGTTCAACATATGTCTCACCTTCACTTTCTCATCCCGTATATGCTCTGGCCTAAGTGAAACAGGTTTCTCGATTGCAACTAAACAAAGAACCTGAAAAATAAAATAAGCAAGTGATTCAACATTAGTCATTAAGATGCAAATAAAAGCCCATGTTGTCATAAGAATTTCAATGTACATGAACATAAAGAAAGAAAATGACTAAAAGAAACTACTCATCACAATGGGCAATATAGTTAACACAATTTATATTAGACACATTGATTAAGTTAATGCCCATTGCCAATATAATTTATCAGAACACTTGAGAAAAGTTTGTTTTCGAGAAATTAAAGAAACACATACAAAGATTGAACTGTAATTTTCGTAGTTAAGATTAAAAGAATACTAGCAAGTACTTTAGTTGTTAGGATTATTAACAAAGATCCAAAGAAGTGATATTAAAGTTCACATGTTTAAAAAAATCTGTATATTGAAGGCAAAGATTTCTAATTACCTCATGCCACAGAGTTTCTTATCTTATAGTTATAAGATCTGGAAGGGAGTAACTAAAAACAACCAGACATTGGATTTGGAGAGCTTTAACATGTGTGTTACAGTTAAGCAAGTGATACTGAAAAGACAGAATTATTATGTTGCTTAGCATGCTCAATAGGGTCTTTAACAAAAAAAAAACTATTAGGAAGAAACATATACTGCATGTCCATTTCAAAGATAATATTAGAAGCTCCACAGCTCTCAACTTGAACTTAATGGAAATGCACACAATAGTTACCCTTGGATTGAGAGGAAAGGAGGGTAATGGAGGGCGGGGAGGGAGGGGGGATGTAAAGGTTACCTTTGTTTGGATAAAAAGAAATTGGAGGGAAAATTAAAAATTAACTTTTTTTCCCTCATAACTACTTAAAAATTATCAGCCCCAATTTGGGGTTGAATGGAGGATAAACAGAAATTGGAGGGAAATTAAAAATTAACTTTTCTTCCCTCCTAACTACTTAAAATTATCAGCCCCAATTTGAGGTTGAATAGAGGATAAAAAATTTTACTCGTCATTCCCTTCCCTCCTATTGCCTTCCCCTCCCCTCTCTTCAATTTTACTTCTCTATCCAAACATACCCTAAAGCAAATGATTTTAAATAATATCTCGAATGATTCTGCAAATAATGAGCAAAAACTTCACCAGAACTTCGATATAAAGTTAGACAAACATCATTAGTAATCATTTAGTCACTTAGTTAAGAGCGGACATGCAAGTGTGAAACAAAAAGTTGAGTCTCAACTATAATAAATGTCATTGGATATAGTAAATCCCATTTTACACCAGGACAATAATTATAAACCCCCATTTTAATTTAGTAGGCTCATTAGCTTAAATGGCCCAAAAATCCACTTGAATGGTTGGTGCCCTAAGTATAAATAGGGTGAATCAGCCATCATCACCCATTTTTCCGTCAAATCTCTCTCTCTCTCTCTCTNATATATACAAGAAAATGTCCATGGCAAGGCTTGAAGCTCACCATCTCCAGAAGTGTTGGAGAGGAACAATGGGAGCAACGGGAAGGAGGAAGCATTAGGGCTTCATCAAGCTTGAAGGGAAGAAGAAGGGTTTAGAGTAAGGTGTGTAAAGGGATCCAATTCCTCATTTCTTTCTCAAAACTCTGGATTTGGGGATTATAAGGACACCTTGTTCTTATAGATCAAAAATATGGTAGATGACATATAGGTTGATGCATGAATGATGTGATTTCATATGTTCTTATGCTTCTTTCATTCTCAAATTATGTAGCTATGAATCATATGATGCTTATTGGCTATGTTATGTTTTTATAATGTTCAATTGAGCAATGTCATGATTCTTCTATGTTATCAAAGCCTAATGATATGAATCAGTAGATTGTGTATATGAACCCTAGGTTGTAATAATAGACCAATTTCACCCAAATGTGATGATTTTCATGTTTAATTAGGCATGTTTATGAACCCTAGAACATGAGGATTATCTTAGATATGAACTTATTTTGTGTAATTGAACTATAGGGGTGAAATGAGACCAATTCGAAGTGGACTCGGTTTGAAATAAGGGACAATACAGGCACTAGTGGCTCACTAGGGGCTGCCTTTAGCGAGCTATTTTTCAGCCATAGTGAGACTCCCCAGGCTGTAGCAGACCATTCTTGGTCATAAAGCGTCATCCAAACCATAGTGAATTCTTTTGTCCGATCAGAGTGGTTGACTACGATCTAGTCGTAGTGAAATGTGCCTCACTATGGTTTGTCCGTAGCGGGGATGCTAAACTGTAGCGAAGCAGTAATGGACCGTAGCGCACTCATTCCCGATAGTAATGCACCATCTTGCACATAGCGCATGTTAATTCCATTTATACTTATGTTGATTCATTTAATTGACTATATATGTTGTATCTTACTATATTTCTAATTATTATTGAGCAAAAAAATGTGCTATGCTCCATGTCTTTAGGGTAGAAGCCTTACTTGATGATTGTCAATCACCTAGACATTAAAATTCATGCAAGGTCGTAATTTGATTAAAAATATATAAGAATGATTGCTATGTTTTTATATAATGAAAAGAAGATGAGAAGATGAAGAGTGGAATCAATTTGAAATAAGGGATAATACGAGCACCAGTGGCTCACTACAGGCTGCCTGTAGCGAGCTATTTTCTAGCCATAGCGAGACTCCCCAAGCTGTAGCAGACCATTCTTGGTCGTAGCGTGTCATTCCAAATTGTAGAGAACTCTTTCGCCCAATCAGAGTGGCTGACTATGGTCTAGCCATAGTGAAATGTGCCTCACTATGGTTTGGTTGTAGTGGGGATGCTAAATTGTAGCGAAATAGTAATGAACCGTAGTGCAGGTTCTCAGTCGTAATGCACCCATCTTGCGTGTAGCGCATGTTAATTCCATTTATACTTATGTTGATTCATTTAATTGACTATATATGTTATATCTTACTATCTTTCTAATTATTATTGAGAAAAAACGTGTTATGCTTCATGCCTTTAGGGTAGAAACCTTACTTGATAATTGTCAATCGCCTAAACATCAAAATTCATGCAAAATCATAAGTAGATTGAAATATGCAAGAATGATTGCTATGTTTGATGTAATGAAAAGAAGATGAGAAAATAAAGCTTTGATGAATTTATTTTTGGCACATTAATGATGGGAGAAGATGTCTTTGACACTTCTCAAAAACTTGTGTCTTTCACTAGCAATAGTGTCTGAACTTTCCATATATGACCCCGAAGGGAAGGTCAACATAGCTAGTCATGTTTATGTGTTGATGGTGCCCAAGACTCCTCAAAGTAAAGATAAAAATTGGTCATGTGATTATGCTAATAATGTGATTCAAAGATAACTCAAATGGATCATATGGCTAAGATGTAATGATGTAAAGATGTCAATGATGATGAATATGAACATAAGACGCCTAATCACTTATATGCTTTTATGTATGTCATGTTTATGTTATGCAAATGCTTCATGCCTAAGTTTATCTTGAATTGATCTATGTTTAATAATTGTGTTAATACCCATGATGATTATCATATGATGTGCATGTTGCATGGCGTAGGCTGACCTTTACATACTCTAATCGAAGGGTTTTCATTTTCTCTATTTCTGGATCCGTGCACGCGATGATGAGTGACGGGTTTGGCGGTGGTGTGCTCATGACGACTTTTATTTTGCACATGGTTATGTCTAATGAATTTAATATTTGATTAAGTTATGAGCCAAATGAGCATAAGACCCAAGTATGTTATGGACCTTTATGTGATGGCTTTAGATTGAGCCCTTATGTGGTGATATGTTGGATGATTATGAATTTAATTATATTTTCGTTGTCATAATTTATTATGATAATATATTTTCTGCTGTGATATTATGTTTATTGTCATATCTTACTACTTTAGTTCATATAATTGTTTAGTAGATCAAATATAATGTTCAAAGGTCCATGTAACACCGTCGAAAGCCTATGTGGACGAGGTCCATGTGTGTGTATGTTTTGGGGGCGTCACAAAAATCAAAGGTCAAAACAGAAGAAAAAAAATAATCTCATATAGGTACAAAATTCTAACATCATTGAAAGTTTCTAAAGCAAAATGACACCCAGAACCAATAAGAAAACATAATTATATTTAGATGACAAACTCCATCTAGACAATGTCAATTATCTAAGAAAACTGGTAGCCTAGATCAACTCATTGCAACGTTTTAATTTTTTTTTTAAATAGATTAATCAAGTTGTTGAAAGGTGTATTGATCCTCTCTTTGCAGGACATGTTAATGCCTTATTTTGGAGTAAAAAGTGTGAGGGGCCATCAATATTTGGTAAAATTATGATGTGGGTCATTAATATTTGATTTTCAAATTGTAGGTCACTCAATTTTAGTTTTATTCAAATTTATATCATCCACCATATTTTAATATTAATTTTGCCACATCTCACTTATGTGACATGTAACACATTAGCTTACTTAAAAATAATAATTAATAATTTAATTTTATTATTAACTAATTAATATTATATATGTGGCATGTGATACATCAGCTCACTAATTAATAATTAATATTATTAACTAATCACTATGTGGCATATGACACATCAGCCTGTATCTCGACAGTTCGATTGGGAGGATGTGCTAGTGGAGATTCACATTCTTCTTCTTTCAATAAAATCAAATTATTAATTGTTATTTAAGTGAGCTGATGTGTCACAACATAAGTTATATGTGGGAAAATTAATATTAAAGTGTGATAGATGATCTAAATTTGAATAAAACCAAAGTTGAATAACCTACAATTTAAAAATCAAACATTAATGATCCACATCATAATTTTACCAAATATTAATGACCCATCGTACTAGTTTTTACTCCTGATTTTGAGAATATCAGGTGCCATTTGATGCAAGAATTCAAATTCTAGTTAGTTCTTAAGAACTAATCAATTAAAATGATGAATTTTAATATAATATTTGAATAAAAAAGTGTAACAATGAACTAAAAGTTGATTATATGTTTTAGCAAAATGAATGTTTGGATAAAATTTTAGAACTAAATATTAATTTATTTACTTAAATAATAAAAATGTAACTTTATCATTATTATTATTATTTAGAACATAATATTAATAAACTATGAAATAAGACCAAATTATTCTTATTTATAGAATCCTAAAATTGTGAGTTAATATTATTTCTAAAAGAAAATTATTAGAGCCCATAATATAATAAAAAATTTCGAGTAATCAAAATTATAACTTTGTTGATTGCTCATTATGGACATTATTTTTGGTCTAACATATGTTTAAAGCTAGCGTGCTGAGCAAACAATAAAGCGGGTCTGAGTTCTGAAATGCACGAAACTGAATTTTGATACCAAATTCAAATTAAATCAGAACTCGACGAAGAAAGAAAAATGTGCACGCTTCAACAATCAATTAGTTCTTGAATGAGTTGTGTAAAAACATTCAGGGAGAAGATTTTCAGTTACAATGATGTGATATAATAATAGATAAATTTTAAAAAAAATGCCTTCACTGAGACTCGGACCTTAACCTCTACAAAAATAATCAGTCCATCCAGAAACTGGTTGATAACATATTGCCGAGTTCAGACTTTTACTGAAACTGTAAACATATAATCTTTTTTTCCCCAGATTATGATGGAAATGCCTAATGAGTCGTACACATAATAAAAAGTGAGAGATAGAGTATAAAGGTTTTCCACTAAGGATCATGCATTGCTATTTGTGTTGTAAGCATGATCAGCTGAAGATGTGTCCATGTCGTTCAAGCCTAACTCCTCATTCTGCTCCCAGCTTCTTTCATAGTCCTCAACTGAAATAATAGTAAAACAATATTAGAAGAACATGTGATATATGCTCTTAAAACATCACAACAGTGGACACAAAAGTTGGAACAGTGATTTGACAATTGATTAACTAATACAGATGTGTGATCTTCACTTGATCATGATCAACAAAGATGAGAAAAAGGCTATGGTTGGAATGCATTTCCCGAAAACCACGACATAGTTGTTTCTACCACCTGTTTTTTTCTTGTACTCCTAGTTAATATGATTATAGCATTCAGTTCAACAGAAGTTAGTATTTTGGTTTGTCCGAAGGCAATTCCATCCGTTCTTTTTTTTTCTCAATCAACTTTCTTAGAAATGAGAGAACAAAGGAGCAGCTTACTTTTTAGCTGTTTGTCATCTTCTATGGAATCTGTGATGGGAGAAACAAAAGAACTTGCCAAAGCTTCGTCAATTATCAACGTCCAATCTTCCTCCAAGTTCAGAAGCTGATCAGAACATAGATTAACAAGAAAATATGATAAATGAATGTAAGATTAGATAATGCATATCGATAAACAAGTGAAGGTGCAGAAAGTGATTGCAGAAAACAGCTTCAAGGACTGCCCAATTCTTATTGAATTGCACAAGAGATGAAATGATACACAGTTTTTTCACAATACGTGAACTGTATAGTTTGATGTATCTATAGAACATGTTCATAAGATAGGCACATAAGAATTCGCCATCATGTAGCAGATGATGTCAGCAAATCTCAACAAGATCCCTTTGTCAAAAAGAAATCAAAGGATCCAGTAAGCTTAACAGAAGGCTCAGCTTAGTTATCATTTGTAATGATCAATGTAGTAACTTTATCCAAGTGTTGTGATGCAACTTAGTAGCTGTTTGTCATAGTGATGCAAACCTCAGATAATCCAGATTTACTGGGAATTTCCAACTTTATCCAAGTGTTACTTCTTCATGCCTGAGGTCCCTACCAAAGTGACTAAGGCACAAGTAAAGATAGCAAAATTTCCCAGATCTCGAGAATCCCCCGATTCAGATTTTTTTTCCCAGATGGATGAGGGAAAACTCCTCATGGTGTATCCTAAGACATGGATCACTTCCCCCAAAAAATAACTATATATATATATATATATATATATATATATATATTATTCAGAATTATACATTACCATTAATAAATATATATATATATATCCTTTTAGTAAAACTAAATACTCTCAAATTATATAAAAGAATATGTTTGGAGGATCTGGGGCATCACAGGAAGCAGGGAGCGGAGAATGGGGATCAACATCTCCAGTCTCCACCCCTGGAATCGGGGTAAGAATATGGATAAGAAAAAATAACAATGACCTAGTTAGGCAAGAATGGATATGTAGAGATATATACACATTGAGACAGTATAATCTTATGAATGTAGAACAACTAATTTTCAGCATTTGATGGCGTGGCTGGAGTATACCTTGCTCAGTTTTGATTTGAAAGCTTGCCATTTTTGCTTTTTCCAATCGTCTGAGCTGTCACCCAAAGAAAATCCATGTACTCTCTCAAGATCTGCATAAGCAGAAACTAACCAAGTTGTGCAAATTTCAAACATTCAAAGAGATAGTTAACATTTGACGCAGTGCTGAATAGAAATTTATTTGTGGAGAATCTGAAGGGAAAATCACGAAGACAACTTGGTTATAACCTAATGTGATTTATTTATCGCCAATATTTTCATTAACCCTGTATGTTTATAACCTAATGTGAATTTGTTACAGTAAGTACATCACTCCAAATATTTGAAGATATAAAATTTCCTATAATGGGTTAAAAGAAGGCATCTTCAGTGGAAAAGGCTCAACCTTCCTAATTCATTTAGGAAAGAGACTCACAACTCAAACCCATCAGGTTGCTCTTGATGGAAACAGAAAGAAGGGAGAACATTCTTCTTTTTTACACTAAGAGAGAAAGCCTTGTGTCATAAAAAGAAAAGAAAGGGATTTGGGAGAGAGAGAGAGAGAGAGAGAGAGAGAGAGAGAGAGAGAGNCATTCTTCTTTTTTACACTAAGAGAGAAAGCCTTGTGTCATAAAAAGAAAAGAAAGGGATTTGGGAGAGAGAGAGAGAGAGAGAGAGAGAGAGAGAGAGAGAGAGAGTGAGAGGGAAATGAAAATATCAAATTTACTTTCACTAATTTTTCTGATCAAGCCTTCAACTGTTGTAACTATCCCACCAACGTTCCACTTGTCAGCTCCAACTCAAGCTCAGGAACCTTAACACTTGCCATCTCTGACTGAAACAAAAATGCATTGATGTGTTAGTAAGACACTATAACATCTAACCAGAATGAGAACTCACTAAAATAATGTTAAATATGGAATGATAGAAGGATCTAAGACTGAAACTCTCTTAGAAAGCAATAATAGTGAGAGACTCGCAACTGATGCGGTTTACCAATGAGTAAGAAAACAATTGAGTAATCGCAAGATATTTATTTGATGATTAATTTGAACTAAGTTAATTGTTTAGGTGACTAATACAGAATAACTTTAAATATGAATCTAAGGAGTACCTCGCAAAATACTATTTTACAAGATCACCAATCGTGATTAATATGTCATCATTATATTAATTGGATGGCCTACAGACAGTAAGTTTGATTTGATAACTTCAATTTAATTAACATGGTAAACTATCAACTCTCAGAAAGAAAAAAGGGATTAAATGCCAAGTTACCCAATGATATTGAAAGTTGATACAAATGCAAAAAGAAAGTATAGATCTTTACCTTTATTACATCACGGGTAAGATCAACTATGTTCTGCACATGCAATGTGATCTGCTTTCCTTTTGCAGGAATCTCACCGCCAGCTTTTATCTATATGAAAGTAAAGAAAGAAAAGAGGAATGACACTATTAAAAAATCCAAACTTGTTTGATGGTAATAACACCAAGTACCTATGCTAACTTTCACAGAGAAGGAAGAAATTAGCATTTCTAAAGACAAGTAACTGAGGGCAGTGATAAACCTCAGAACTACGATAACCACACAAATCGCAAGTAGTTGCCATGACGACCACTTCTCGGAAATATGGAATTTCTAGATACTGTTAAGGAAATAATTGGACTTCAAGCAGTGTTGCGGAAGCTTCAGAAATAAAAAGAACTAGGAAAAAAGAAACTTCAGAAGTAAAAAAGAACTACAAAGTTTTATTTTTGAAAGAAAAACTCCTAAGTAGTTGCAGATCCTGCAAGCACAAAATGGGATGGGAATAATATAATCCCTGGGGATTTGTCATAGAAAGCGATAAGAGAAGGTATGGATAATGTACTGACTACTGAGTATTGACAGCATACAACAAATCATTTATATGCTAAGTGGTAGAACTAAGGAAGAAAAGGCGTCAATTTCAAAAGGATACTTGTAGAAAAGAAACGAGTAACACAATGTGCCCCGCATGCCCCGCAAGTTGATGGTAAAGTCTCAACCTGTGAAGAAACAAATAATGAAGATTGTAAAAAGACACAACATAAAACAAGCGGTGTAAAGTTGATATGATAGGAATACCTCCTCTGGTGCTGAGTATCTACACAAGGCAGCAGCAACTTCCTCAGTGTTACCCTGTGCAATTGCACGTCGGCCAGCAATAGCTCCAACAGATCCATGGGGTTCCATTTCTGTTATATTGCCATTATTTTCTTCAGTTAAATCACTTATCGCAACCTCTCTTTCAGGCTCTTCTGCTGAGGACGATTCAACAAGAAAACCCAAAGTTGCTTGTTGTTCCTTTGTTCTTTCATAGAACTTCAAAGATAACAGGGGATCGGAAGATGGGGCATGACTGCGTAACAGTAGATGTCAATAAAAGAAAGTACAGAATAAATTGTATTGACTTTATAGTCACTTTAATAGTTGAATAGAAACAGGGAATTGGGGCACTTCAAGCCTTGATATATATCATGACATAAAACTCTAGTTTTTAAACTGATAGGAACTGATATTTTTTCTCGAGTGAACGGCTAGAATTTGCTTGCATGTTAAAACATAAATTTTGTACTAGAAAATTGTAAATTTATAACTTATACAAGGATTACTTATGCTATGAATTTGTGGTACGATGATTGAATACTGTTGCTTTTTTGTTGGTGCCTTTGTGCTACTGTTTTTTTTTAGAGTGGGTAGGATGGCTACTGATATACTAGTAGTATATTAGCGGTTTGAATTTAAAAAACATTATTTAAAGAAGAAAATGAAATGGACTTGTTTTTTTTGTGAGAGAAAGAAAAGGAGACTACACCAGTTGGTAGTCACCCGCTTCTATTGATGTAAAAAGAGATGTACATCTGTGTAACGGAGAGCGGTGCCAAAAGTCTCTCCCAAAAAAAAACAAACAAAAGGTGCACCCCGATGTCACCCGAAACCCACAATCTAAGTGAGTAAGTGATGTGATGTACAATATTTTCTATATAGCATCTTCCCCCTCAAACAACGTACGGTTGCGCTGAAGCCAAATTACCCATGTAGTGACCATAGCTCCTGCCGATACCTGCCGCCGCCGTGGGTCGCCCTGCGTGCCAAGGCCTCGCAACGAGCCCCAAAAGCTATCAACTCCTGATGTGTCAATATCCGCGAAGTCCAAGTGCCGCCACACCTCCCTAGCAAT
>LTAE01001921.1:11410-39079 GCA_001647135.1 Pontederia paniculata | reverse complement strand
TCTCTCTCTCTCTCTCTCTCTCTCTCTCTCTCTCTCTTTCTCTCTCTCTCTCTCTCTCTCTCTCGAGTTGCTACTGCTCACGATCTGCTGCTGGCGGCGCTCTCTCTCAAAGGGAGCTGCTTGCGGATGGGAACTGGGAAGCGCTCTCTCTCTCACCCCTCAAACTTCTGAATCAAAAAGGAGGAACAGGATGAAGAAAACAAAAGGTAGCTCACCAAACCCCAGAAGCATCACGTCATGATTAGGTTTTATTTGTTTCTCTTTCTTTAATGAGTAGTGGGCTTGGTATTTGTTATGGGTAATAGACTACAGGATGAGTTGTCTTCATTACTTCTATACAAACTAAAAAAAGTATTTATATATATTATTAATAAGTAATATTTTATTTTACAAAAGTTTAATTAATTTTATATTAATAAATAAATATATATTATATTAATGTATCCATACTCTAGTTTTTTAAAAATTGACGTACCCCGTACCCGTACCCGTACCGGGTACCGGTACCGTACCCGTACCTATGCAACATAGCTTAAAATGAACAAGTTAAGACGGAAAAAGAAACAGAACAAGGAATTCCTAGCACCTTTCTTTCTACTTGGAGGGCCTCCAACTCATCTGCAGCTCGCATGAGTATTCCTTCAACCTATTGTACAACAAAAGTCTCTCAAAAAAAATTATACACCACAAATGACGCTGATAAAGATGGTGAGCAGAAAAATATGTAAGAAACGTCAGTTTTTAACTTGTTCAAGTGCACGCACATGTACTTGTTGCAAAGATTCAATTTAACAAGTCTGGTGTATCTCAAAGCTATTATTACTGAGAAAGAAATACATGCATCTCGTTGCATATGGTGATCCAAAGTAGTTACCCATGGGGACGAGAATAACTACACGTGTAAGAAAGAGATTGCCTGTCTAAAAAAGAAATAGGGAAGCAAAAGAAAATAGCCTGCTGACTATCCCTTCTTTCAAAGGCAAGCTAATCATAACATAACAATTAAACAATAGGCATTCAAATTCATTGGTGAAAGGGTAGAGATCCCCAAATCAGATGAAGTATACAATATTCACTTCCAGCACCAACCAAAAAGCACTTTGGAGATCCCCAAATCAGATGGAGTATACAAATTATTACAGACAAATTCCTCTGAGAGGGCTCAATGATCATACCTAGCAAAGTTTAGCATATTCGTTAGAAACTTTCAGCACCACTAGAAGAGTCAAAATAACAGAGATACGAATGTTTTGCAAAACCTCAGCATGCTCTCTAAAGAAAATTTTCACCCTATTACTTGCACAAAAGTTTTAGATGAAACTATAAAGTTCATGGGTCATGGATAACAAAAATTTTGATGCTGAAACTCAGTCTATGACACGATTTTGCATAAAATAAAAGAGGTCAACACCATCTCATTAATAAACTGCTCTTTGGTGAAAGATAATTACAGTAGAGACTCTTCCACGTTGAGCTTCGGCAGGAATCTCAAAATCCAATTCTGGAACCTGCAATTGTTGGGGAATTTCACATGAGAAAGCTGCATACCACATCAAAGGACAAAAGAAAAAGATAGCTAAATAGACAAAATTTTCAGATCAACAAAGGAAAAAAAACGTAAGTGAAACTGTTGCTAGATGTCATCTACTTTAAGTAAAGCTTGTTGTATGTTCAGTATGAAACCTGGGGTAATATTCGTGCCAATAAAATTATGTTGACCTTTTTAGGGGTACGCTTATGTTGATTTTAGTTCGGATTGTCCAGGTCACATTAAGGACGAGGCATATCTCGTCATGTTCTTCTTGGTTACTGAAGACATACGCTCAAAAGCAAGAAAGTAATATCCTTTTATGATAAATACACAAGCAACACAAATGATATGAAAATCAATCTCATACGTACAGATACCTTGATGGATGCAGAATCAGATTTCACCACTTGCTGATTAAGTACCTGCATCACAACTAATAGTGAAATTTTCATTCCCGACATCACTCTACGTGAAAAATAAAATAAATTTTAGAACATTTCTGTCATATTAATATAATACAAAAAAATTGATACACATATTATAAATTATCGATAAGAAAATCATATAATAATTGATCACAACTTGAGTTGGCATCCACAAGAAAACGTCTATACTTTTTGAGAAGGAGAAAAGGTCTATACTTCATATGTTTTCCTATGCATGATACAAAACATCCACTGAAAAAAATTGAGCTTTTCCTATGTGCAAACTACAGAATGCAAAACTTCATTGGGACATGTTTTTCCACAATCCTTAACTAAGGTTCAATATGAATAAGTTGATATGTTCAAAAAGTTGTTTAAAAGAAATCACGATTGACTAGAAAGTAAAGATATTTCACAAGTTCTGACCTCACTTCGTCCAGCTGGGACCTCCAACTGATAGCAACAACCACGGGGCTGGAGTTGTCCTGCGAACTGTACTTCATTGTTCCTGATTATGATTTCAAGAACAGAAGATCGACATCAAAACAAGTTCGACAAATGAATATTCTTAGTCAAGCAATTCGTGAGGTTCTTCCGTTCGTTTTTATCTTGTCAACTATCTAAGAAAAGACAGTTGCCACCTTTCATTGCAATGCGGGCACTCAAAAGCCATCAACACAACCTGCATGAGCATACAGAAAATACTAGAAAGATAATTTTGACGCTATTTCTCACTCCAAAAGAGAACTTTCAGTATTAAACAAGACAAAAATGATATCTTTCCCTTGATAAAAACGCGAAAAATTACCTCCCTGAAATGTGGAATCCTGGTGAGGAGAAGCCTCGTTATACCCTAAAAATAAAAACAGCCGCGTCACAGGCAAATTTTATAACCCAAAAGGACATCGTCGACTTAATACTGGGAGCAAATTGCAGAAAGATAATCCTTTCTTGTAAAAGTATTACGTTTTCGCCGCAGCGCATGCAGAGGGACTCAATCTCGTGAAGCGGCGTCACAGCCGACGCTTCCGCCACCTCCCCTTCCGCCGCCGAAACCGCCTCGGCTGCCGAACGGATGTCGATGATCGGAGCATCCCCGTTCTCCATCGAGTCGACTAGAAATCACACACTTCTCTCTCTAATGGCTGCCGTCTGTCCAAATGTTCCGAGGTGAAATCGCCTTCGTTCACAATCCGCAAGTCGCCGATTTTGTTCATCGTCTGCCGG
This sequence comes from Pontederia paniculata, assembly GCA_001647135.1. Taxonomy (NCBI): domain Eukaryota; kingdom Viridiplantae; phylum Streptophyta; class Magnoliopsida; order Commelinales; family Pontederiaceae; genus Pontederia; species Pontederia paniculata. Next base: position 35,896 of record LTAE01001921.1, on the reverse strand, counting down.
CGACGCCTCCTCGACCTCGAGCTGTAGACACGAAAGAAAACCCCAATATAAAACTCTCTAAACATCATCTCTTTTTCATTGTTTTTGGAACTTCTTTTCAAGTTAACAAATTATGATTATATATGTGTCAGATAACTTGAGTGAAAACAGAGGCCGCTGATTTAGATGGTACAAACCTATGAATTGAAAAGTTAATCTGTGATAAATATAAATATGATGTGTAGATTCAAAAAGAGATTAAATAGTTACCCCTTATGTCCATCTGATTCCAAATATATTTTATTTGACATGTATGATGTATGAACATCTTGTGCCAACTTTGGAATTTGTATTTCAGCATCTGTAATTGATGAGGATGGATTTGAAAATAACTTTGCATCAATATTCTCAACTAAAGTTTCTAAGGCAATTGATATTCATAACTAGAGAATCAATTCTCAATATCCGAAGGCTCTTAAGAAAAATAAATAATATTTTTGTTTAAAAGATGAATGATAAATTTCAAAAATAGATAACATGAAAAATATTTCACTCACGAGAAGGTAAAGAGAAAGACATGTCCAACGGATCAATCGAGTCAATGTGTTGATTCATTGTAAACTAGTAGTCATTGAACATAAAGTATAATATTACAATCATGATAAAATCTTAAGTCTAAGGTGATTGATATTCATAACTGGATAACCAATTCTCAATATCCGAAGGCTCCTAAGAAGACTAAATAATATTTTCCTTTAAAAGATGAATGATAAATTTCAAAAATAGATAACATGAAAAATATTTCACTCACGAGAAGGCAAAGAGAATGACGTGTCCGAAGGATCAATCGAGTCAATGTGTTGATTCATTGTAAACTTGTAGTCATTGAACATAAAACATAATATTACAATCATGATAAAGTCTTATATAATAATATAGTAGATACATTAACATAATAAGACAACATTATTCAGCATCATCGAAATCATTATTCATATTATATCCCTCGAATTCATCTTCGATGTCATCTTCTTCGTTGTCGATATCAATGTCTTAAATATTAACATTATATCTCAAATCATCCTCACCATTCAAATCTTTAATAAGTTCGACGTCCATGATAGGTTCTACCGAAGTAGTTGAATCATCTTGAAATGCCACTTCTAAAGCACCTTCAATTCCCACCTGATTTCTTGCTCTAGTTTTAATTATCACCCACCATTAATTTTTATACTTCAACTTCCCAAGATAATTACATAATACACTTGTTTGATTGACGATAGAATAATAAAAGGATCAAACCTTGCATATTGTCCAGTGTGACAAACTTTAATAATTTTCAAATCTTTATGTATCCTTGCACCTCTACCCATTTCCAAATCAAACCACTTACATTCAAAAAGAGTAACTTTATTTGTCACTCCTCCAAGATATAATAATTCGATAACATCATTTAGAATGCCGTAATAGTCATTTTCATTTTTCCATCAGTAGAGCATTTAACACACACACTATTGTTGAATGTTTTTTTTTCAAATGAGACCGACGTTTTATATGAAACTTATATCCATTGACAAAATAAATAGGCCAAATTTTGACAGTTCGACTAGGTCCTTAACTTAAATCATGTAAGACATTGTTCGCCATTGAAATGTGCACCTAATACAAAAATATTTAAGTCATCGAATGAATTTGATATAACATACAAAAATATACGAGTCGATATTTACATAATTTTAAACTATTGTGCGAAATTGACATCAGTTTTTCTTGTTCTTGACCTTCATGAATATTGTAATATTGAAAAAATGCATTGTATTTTTTTAATTAATTTTATAAAAAATCTAAATCTTCATTATATATATATATATATATATATATATATATATATCATCAATTCTTTCTTGTACTTGACCTTCAGGAATATTGTAGTATTGAACAAATGCATTGTATTTTTTAATTAGTTTTATAACAAATCTAAATCATAATATATATATATATATATGTTACTCAAATAAAATGTGAATTGTTTACTCACTTGATGTAGCATTATACTTCTTCACAATTTAACAAAACATGAGTTGTTTCGAATTTCAATTCTTCATCATTTAACGAGTGTACTTCTGGTTTGCCATAAGCATGATCATGTTATTTGAAACTTGACAATGTATGATTTGATTATACTTATTCCACAACTTCCTCATTGTGCCTAACTCTTGTTCTTGCACATTGAACATGAGACTCAAAATAATATGAACAAAAAATTGATATCTCTTGAGTCAAATAAGCTTCACATATTGATTCTTTAATCTGAGCTTTATTTTTAACTATTTTATTTAATTTATTAAGATATCTTTCAAATGGATACATCCATCGATATTAAACTGGTCAACCTACTTGAGCTTCGTAGGGCAAATAAATTGGAAAATGTTTCATCGAATCAAAAAACCTTAGTGAAACTTTCTAATTTATATAATATAACATGAATATTTTTTGTTCCAACTATTTCATGTTATCCACCGTTAGAGTTGTTGAACATAAATCTTTAAAAAATAAACTTAATTCAGCAAGAGTGATGCAATACATCACGTGAATAATATTAATCTTTGGAAATTGTGATCTATATTTTTTTCATGCCTTTTTGTTGATCTCAAGCCATATTCTACACCAAGTTCCCATTTTATAGCAAGCACCCTATCATGATTCAATTTCTATAAATTCATACATTTAGAACAAAATGATGCTACTTTATACCTTTATTTCAGGAACTTTAGGAGAAGGAGTTGTGACACCCTCGCTTGAATGAACATCACAACTCTGCATGTTGCATCGCTAGAAAAGGACAAAATCACTAAAAAAATTAGAGAATCATGACAACTCATTATTGGTAGGGATGAATTAAAGGAAATAAAAAAAATCTTTATACATGATAGAGGGGACAAATGTCAATAAAAGGTAGGAGAATAGAATGGAAAGGGAGAAGACATTTAAAGGAAAACCTCAAGGAGAGAGAGGAGGCTCTCATTCGCAAGGCCCCCATTTGGGGAGAAGGCCATTTCTAGAGCAGCACCATTGGAGCTAGTTGGAGAAACGTTGAGACGACAACGCTATTGATGAAAAGCAACATAGAGGAAGAACTATGAGAATTTCTTAACTTATCTTTGTTATTTGATGAACATGTTTTGTAAATAATAGGATAATCTAAGTTAGCAGTAGGAGATGATGAATTTGGATTTCTATCTTAGTTTCTAAACTTGATTGAATTATTTCTGACTTTCATATTTTATGAACTCAACTTTTGATTTCGTTATTGGATCAATTATAGTAAAGAGTTTTGATTTCTCGTGATTGGATGCGATTGACCCTCGATTCGATCTTCATTCTTGATATTTTTGTTCTTCATCGGATGATACGTCCTTGACCAGAGACGTTCGTGAAGGCAGGAGGTTGCAGTATTTCTATATCTAGTGAACTGTGTTTGAATCACTGTCATCGGCGGTTTCACATGCTTACAACCGCAAGGAATCTCTCTTACTATCCTTAGTGTTTAGAGCATTGGGGGATTGACCATCCCATTCGCCTACACATAGTTGTATGACACGCTCTATTACTAGGACTGCAACACTGTGATGCATGAATTGTATGCCGAAAGATCCTCAGTTTAGTAGCAACTATTTGACTATCCTAGATAGGTTCTGAGACTTTTTCATAATCATGGCCGCGTGACTGCATGGGAGAAGTGATTTAGATCTCTTGAAAAGGAATCCATGATTCATCTATTCACTGAAACCAGATATAGTATTATAAACCTTATGTATTAATGTTGATCCAATTCGACATCTCTGAAGTTTGTTAGCTCTAGAGTTCCTTAACACCTCTATTGTTATCTTATATGTGTAGTCATGGTTCATAGTTATCTTATCTTATTTCTACAATCATATTAAAAAATTCTAAAAGAATAGATAATTTGTATTTTTGTTCTATAGTATAGATCTCTGTTACATTTACACCATTGATATTGTTATTTTTTGTTCGTGTTTAGATCGAATGTTATTTTCCGAACATTGTTTTCGTCTCCCTATAGATTCGATACTCTACGTACTGCACATGATGTTATGTATACTTGCAGACTATGTTATGCTATTTAAGACTTTTTAAAATCTGATATCGTCTATTGGGATTCACAATCTTACATTTACGCTATCACAACTCTACCACTATGAACCATCAACAGAACTCGCCCCACAAACTTAGAAATCACATGGGCATTAGGTGCCCAGTTCATCTATTATCTATCATCAAGATAGACAAATGCATAGATAAAATGAGGGTAATTATAACTTTACTGCAATAATTTTGCAATAGTAATATGTTCCATTATTTTTTTTCGATGATTGAGATGTTCCAATGTTGATTGCATATAAGAGCAGCCACATTTAGATCAGTTGGTATAGCATTGACATCAATATAAGTAGACATCAAATTTAATGACAAGCAGAAAATCCAGGAATCAGAAGAACACAAAATATCTTCTCATCATCACCTATCAAAATTATCAGCCCATGTTTTTTTTATCTCTGAGTGGCAATTTTCATATAGTTTGCAAGATCATGTTGCATATGTTCTTGACACCCAACCCCCTTTGCAGCTTGCTCAATTGGACAGTTCAAGTTCTATATATACATCCTAATGCATAATTTGGAATTGTGTTTATACTGATTTAATTAGAATTAGCTTTCCATCATGCGTCTTTGGTTATGAGATAGAAAAGGATTGTTCTTTCTATGATACAAATAATTAATTTATTATTTATTAATTTAATATAATAATAATTTAAGATAAAAAAATGTTAATTTATTATTATTTTTTTAAAAAAATATACTATGTATTTATAAAATTATTTGTTTGGTGTATAATTTTATGAGTTTATGATATATAATTTGTGATTCAAGTTCACGAAATTCAAATCACAATTTATATAAATTTGCAAACTTAATATTTAATTCAAATATATTTTTGTAAAAGTTGTACATTATTTATTAGTTTTTTCATATAATAGATAAGATAATAAAGATTGTAAGTCGATAATTTAATAAGTGATAATTTTTATACGCAATCTAGATTGATGAATAATGTTAAATAATAATATAGTGAATGCAACCTAATTATTTGATATGAGATTCATTTTTCAAGTTATCCTTGATTTTTCTTTTTCTGACAATATTGAACTTTTTTTTCAATTGTCGCCAAAGTTTTTAGAGTTTCGTCATGACAAATTTATATCACTTCAGATCACACACCTGACTTATAATAAAAATATTTTATATTTAGAGCGATTCAAACTCGAAATCTTCTTAAATAAGAAGAAGCTATTTACCACTTTACTCCAACTTTATTGATTGTCATCAGAGGGAAATATATAACAATTTCAAATAATTTATGTTTACTTATTGATGAGTATGTCATACAATTTGAAGGTCTCCATTTACAGTTTAAGATTGAGGATGGAGTGACAATTTTTGTGTTATTCAATCTATATATTATTAGATAATATTGAGTGGTAATATGTTAAACACTTTTCCTTATTAAAAAGAATTCAATGAACAATGAGTTCAATAAAATATATTATATTTTTTTAATTAAGATTACCATAAATTTAAATATTTTCACTGCTTACATATGAAAAAGAGACAATAGAGAGAGAAAAAAAAGAACTACCTTGTTTTAGCAAATAAATGCAAGACGTTGCTGCATAAATAATCACATTCACGTAACACATAAATTGCTAATTTACTAACCTGGTCGTAGATGCACAATTAGAAACTTAGGTCTTGTTTGGCTCTCACTTTACTATTCATAGATTAAATATTTTTAATTTACTACTTAGTCTCCAAATTTTAATTTAAGAAGAATACTTTAGTTTAGAATTTCCTTAGAATACAAAAAATGAGAATATCTTATAATCCGACATTAAATATAATGTGGGACTCATGAACTTATCTTTTAATAAAAAAATTAAAGAATAAAATTTTAATTCAGATCTTATCCTTAATAAAAAAATGCTTTAATCATTTTCTTCTTATGAATTTCAAACTGTAATAAGACTAATTTCTTAACGTTTTAACTTTTTTTGTTAAGCTCGAATTCATTTGTAAAAAAATATTTAGTTCACAACATTTGAGTATTAAAATTTGTATTTGTGTTCCATCGAATGTTTTTACAAATGTAAATGATTGTTCATTAATTTAATCGTTGATGCCAACTTAATTCATTTCTTAGTAAGCTGCGGTGGAGCCAGGAACCAATGACATGAGTTCATAACCTAAAAGTTAAAAACATGTTAAGAATTATGAAATTTTGTTAGTTATTCAATTTTAAATTTTGAATTCATTTTTTCCTAAAATATAAAGACTAAGATAAATTAAAAGGTAAAATAATACTCTAATAATTGATATATAAAAACTCACATAGATATATTTAACCACATGAATATTTAAATTATTTTAATATGATTTAATTAAAAAAGAACATTAAAAAAGTTAATAGATTTTAAAGAACATTAAAAAAGTTAATAGATTAAATTATATTAAATTTTAATTTAGTTTTAAATAAACATTAATTAAAGTAAAAAGGGTAAAAGATAAAAGTCTTCACCTTGGTGGGCAACGGATTGAGTGAAAAAAAAAATTCAATGCCATCCACGAGGGGGTTCAAACCCAGGATGAGTAAATTGACAATCAATAGCTTAATATATATATATATATATATATATATATATATATATATATATATATATACTATTCATTAAAAAAATATTTAATTGATCATTGTCAAACAAATGGTTGATAAGAATGATATTATAATTTTTTTAAATGATTTCCTAAAAATTTGTCTTCACAAAATTTAAAATATAAAGCATTGATATTTCACATTCATCATTATATTTTAAAAGTATATTATCTTTTCAAAATTCAAAGCAATTATGGATGTATATTTTATTTTTTTCATCATAACTTTATCCTCCAGTCTGTGTTGTCCTAATCCCAATCAGTCTGACGTGAAAATATTCTGCATTAAAAAAAATTTGAACTCAACTCCGTTGATGTAATATCTTATTTATGTACTTGACAAGTTGATTCATGATTAATTAGATGTTAGAAATTTTAAATATTTAGAGTGCCTATAATTTTAAATATTCGGATAAAGAAAAGCTCATCTATACTTTATAAAAAATAATAATTATTATAATTATAACGAACAAGACGAAGAAGAAAGATGCGACAAATGCTTAAAAATATACTTGGCATTACTTTTAGTTTTGGGTAATAATTGGAATCCAAATCATATTACAAAGCAAAACAATAGAAGTAAAAATAAGAATAAACAAAATAGAACTAATGCAATCCCAATAGCAAAAAAGGTCCAAGCAAAGCAAAGCAAAGAAAACAAGAAACCAAAGTGACCACCAACGCCGCCGTGCTGCCGGACGCCGATTCGCGATACGATCCCGTCGCAAGATGCTTCCTTTCCGATGCCATTCGCCTCGCTGGACCTCCAAGTAGAGGTCTCCGATCCGTCCTTCTGTCCTCCGAACGTGTAGATCGAGCCGCGTCGATTTCTCGCGGAGATCGGAGTGAAATCGGCGCTCTTCCCTGTCGAATTCGGGGTCGCTCTCCGTCTTTTTTCCTTGGGCGTTTCTGCATATTGTTTTCTTCGAATCGGTGTTCGGATTTGATTGAAGGATTCGGCGATGGCGTCGGCGAAGTCGTCACGATCAAGGGCAACGGTGCCGTCGGGGCTCCAGCAGGCCAACGGTGTGGGCGGCGCTGGAGGCGGACAAGAGAGCGGCGTGCAGCTGACTGACAAGCTCAAGATCTTCAAGACCGATAATTTCGACGCGGACGCCTACTTGCAGTCCAAATGTCAGACCATGAACGAGAAGGTGCGGCTTGTTCCCTGTTATGTGGTTCTCATCGCGTTCTAAAGTGAGAGAGTCCCATTGTTAAAAACTCAAATTTTATCGATGAGAAGTGATTTCTGGATTTTTTTTATTTGCTATATGGTTTTCATTGTGGTCTGGAGTAGAATTCGTGTTAATGATACAATATTTACTGGCGAGAGTTTTGTTCTTGGCTGTGGAAATATGAATTTTGAATGTGCTGTCAATTTCTAATACTTGGAACATGGATACATTTCTGTGAGTTTGCCATTGTAAATTTCGTCTTTAATGGTTGTGCCCTAATATAGACCATATGTAGATGTGTATGGGGAGTTCAATAACAAGTGTTTAATTGAACATCGATGGTAGTTTTTTTTCATCCTTTATTAACACTTGGTTATTATTTTTACTTTCAGAATTCGGTTTTTGTCAGGAAATTTTTCTGAAGGTAGCTATTAGTAATGCCAAAATTCGATTAGTTGACATCACATTTTAATAACAGTCAGATTTTAGGTTAGCTTGTCTTAGCATTCAATATTCTTCTGTTCAAGTATATGAGACTTTATTTCTCAAAAAAAAAAGTATATGAGACTTGAATCATGTCCCGAAACAAAGACATTCTGTTCAATTGAATGCTAAGATTTTATTACAAATTGGTGCAAACACATAGATGATCTCTGACAATAGTTGCCCAATAACGTCCTCTAGTAGTGTGATAAAGTTGGATGATTGCACAACCTGGCAACCATCCTTTGAACTCTCAAAAAAATGTTGGAGATAGTTCCAGATACCCATGGTGTTTAACTGGAGGAAAATGATATCACAAGGATCTTGGGCATCCAATATACATGTTAAAACAAAAGTTACTTTGTTTGTTCTGCAGAGCATTGTCATAGAGAGGGTTTGTTCATACAAAATAGAATTTGGTTATTATTGTTTAAAGATATTGATAGGAAATTCCAATTTTGTGAGCTTTAAACAAGAAAACTTTTCTTTATAGAATTAACCACAATTCTGGTGCTACTGCAAATTCTGGAAGTAGCATTGTAGGCCAAGTAGATTTCAGAATTCTTTGAGTTTATTTTCTATTTTTGTTCTGGTTATGCTAGAAACCCCTTATATTCTTCTCACTCAGGAGATTTTATGCTATTCTTCCCTGCTACATTTTATTGTAACGGTAGAAAAATATAAGCATTTGATAGAAGAACAACTGTTAGTTTCGGGTATGTAAGAACAACTGTTCTATGATGGTATAAAAGTGTTTTACTCTCTGAATTTATCTTTTCAGGAAATAAGACAAATGTGCTCTTATTTGCAAGATTTAAAGAAGGCTTCTGCAGAAGAAATGCGCAAAAGTGTTTATGCCAATTATGCAGCATTTATTAGGTACCTCAGAAGTTTGATGAAAATATTTAACTCCTTATTCATATATTGAACCAAATAACGTTTGCATCTCCTTCAACTGAACTAGTATTTTTTTTAGATAATTTTTACCATCTCGTTTGGTTATCACTGACTTAGTTGTGGGCCAATCTCACATTTGGCCACTTTATCATGTTATTTAATAAACAAAACATCCTTCTTGAATCAATAAACTTCATTGTCCTTTATGTTGGCCTCTTTTTTTCTTATTTGTAAAACATATATTGTTTCAGATTTAAAGTGATGAAGTGGTACAAGAATAGTTCAGTTAGTTGAGGTTAATTCAGCATACTAAGAAGATTACCATGCGAGTTTTAAGAAAGTTGAGCAATCTCATTCCTTTTTGAGAGGAGTAATCTCCTCCCTTTCCTTTCTGGATATATTACTTGGATCTGCAGGCACCAGGATGCCTTGAGACTTATCATTAACAAACTCCTCTTTTCTCAGTGTACCTGGACATTAATGCCAAGTTATTAAAAAGAAGAAAAAACAGTAGATGCTGGGTAACAAATTCGGATGACTTCTTAAAAAAAAAATTTCGGATGACTGCGAGGCATCATTCAATTGTGTATGCTGCTAATTCACACTTTTGCAGCATATTATCAGCTACTACATGCCAGATCGTGCTCCTTTTTCCTAAAGACATTATGTTATGATAAATAATTTCAATCTCTAAGCAAATCATGTTTTAATGTTTAAATCCATCTTTTAAATTCTTACCTTTAATATGGGAAATAATAAGGCAAAACTTGTCAGGCTATTGTGAATTTGATTTCATACAACTATACAAGGGCTGCCCATACACAAAGACAATGCTATCTAATCAAATATTTTGGACGAAAATAGGTAATAGGAAAGTCATGACAGCAAAGGGAGCATAACTTGCATAAACAAACTTGAGATGGAGATTTTAGTTGTGCATTCTTCTGATTTTATCTAAATAAAAGTATTGCAACAACTAATTTTGTATCATTCTGCAATACAGAACATCAAAAGAAATATCAGACCTAGAAGGAGAGCTTCTCTCGATAAAAAATCTGCTATCTTCTCAGGCGAACTTAATTCATGGTTTAGCTGAAGGTGTTCAGATTGATTCTTTGTCTGCTGGTTCTGAAGGTTCCACAGAAAATGAAATCTCAAGCATTAAACATGAAGAAACTTCAGATGCTGGAAAATGGGCAGCAGAGTTTCCTGATATGCTGGATGTTCTGCTAGCTGAAAGGAGAGTCGATGAAGCTTTAGATGCTCTAGAGGAAGCAGAACGTATAGCTTCAGAAGCAAAAGAAAAAAAGAGTCTTGATAGAGCTGAACTCTTGTCATTGCAAAATGCTATTTCTGAGCATCGTCAAAAATTAGCTGATCAGCTTGCTGAAGCTGCTTGTCAATCTTCCACACGTGGAGTTGAACTTCGTGCAGCTGCTTCAGCTCTTAAAAGTCTTGGTGATGGTCCTCGTGCTCATAGTTTGCTGCTTAGTGCACATAATCAAAGGCTTCTGTATAACTTGCAGAATATCCATCCAACTAATACTTCATATGGAGGTGCATATACGGCAGCCCTCTCACAGCAAGTTTTCTCTGCCATTGCTCAAGCTTTGAATGACTCTCAAGATGTCTTTGGCAATGATTCTTCCTACACATCAGAGTTGGTAGTATGGGCTAGTGAGCGGGTGGAGGCCTTTGGACATCTTGTAAAGAGACATGCATTAGCCTCATCTGCAGCTGCTGGAGGTTTAAGAGCTGCTGCAGAATGTGTTCAGATAGCCATTGGGCATTGTTCCTTGCTCGAAGCTCGTGGATTGTCTCTTTCTTCTGTTCTTCTTAAATTATTCAGACCCAGTGTTGAGCAGGCACTGGATGCTAATTTAAAGAGAATAGAAGAGAGTAGCGCTGCTTTAGCGGCAGCAGATGATTGGGTACTTACTTATCCACCTTCCAATACACAGGCCTCTGGAAGACCATCAGCAACTGCTCTGGGTCTTCAACCTAAACTTTCAAGCAGTGCTCATCGTTTCAATTCAATGGTTCAGGTAAATATATTTCCACCCTTAATGAGTGCCTACAAAGGATCCTGCCGTCCAAGCACTTGTAAAAAATTAGAAAAGTTGGAACTGTCATAGGTGGTATGCCAAAATGTTTTAGTAACGGTTCTTTCAGGATTTCTCTAATCAATAGGGGATAAAAGTGATATTTTATTGTCAAAAGAGGAAGACATCATAATCCATAAAATCTCTTACATTTTTTTGATCAATTCAGTTGCTTTTAGAAAGTAAGAAATGAAATTTGAGCTAGTACCTCACATTATTTAGTCAGCTTGCAAATTTTAATTTATTTACATAAAATATTTTAGATTATCTGCAAAAATTGCTTCCCAAAATTATTGGGGGCTTTGTTTCTTCCTCTCATTATTTGAATACCAGTTATATTTTTGCACATATCTAAACTAAATACGTAATGCAAACATCACTTTCTAGTCTATTCAATCCAAAATTTGTTTCTTTTCTAATTCTTGACTTCATGTCCAATTCTCCTAAAGCTTGGATTCTTTGGCAGGACTTTTTTGAGGATGTGGGGCCACTCTTAAGTATGCAGTTGGGTGGTTCCACCTTGGATGGTTTATTGAAAGTCTTTAACTCCTATGTAGCTTTACTCATAAAAGCATTGCCCAGTTCCATGGAGGATGAAACAAATTTGGAAGGTCCTGTGAACAAAATTGTGAGAATAGCAGAGACAGAGACACAACAATTAGCTTTGTTAGCAAATGCATCTTTATTAGCAGAAGAGCTGCTCCCTAGAGCAGCCATGAAGCTTTCTCCGTCATCCCAAGCTGGCATGGAAGAGGTTCTTAAACGACCTAGTGAAAGACATAACCGTGTCCCAGAGCAAAGAGAATGGAAAAGAAAACTGCAGAGATCTGTTGATAGGTTGAGAGATAGTTTCTGTAGGCAGCATGCCCTTGATCTTATATTCACAGAAGATGGTGAAAACAATCTGAGTGCAGAAATGTACATTATTAAGGATGCCGCAGTTGAGGAGCAAGATTGGGCTCCTTCACCAGTATTTCAGGTATTTAAATTTTTAATTGAAGCATAATTATATTACAATGGAGTCCGAGAGGCTCAATCAATTTCCATATCTGAAGCCATACAAATAAACCAATTTCTTATAGATTTTATTCCCATGATTTTATTCTTTAAGTAATAAGATAAGAAAATATTTGGTTTTTTTTTTTACTATGAACAAGAATTTCTTTTTTTTTTTTGGGGGAGGGGGGGGGGGGGGTTAGCATTTTGGATTTTTTCATTATGAACAACTTGAATTTACCATATTATTCTTTTCTAACGAAAGTTGCTTAGCACAATTTTTTTTGAGAGAAAAGGGAATGACTATCAAGTTATACAGCCATCCATTATATTAATGTATGTTTACGTACATGTATGTTACATTGATATTTTATGCTACATCTAATGAGGCCCTCCAAGCATGGTATTTGGCTCCCCAACATAGCACCTGCTTCCTTGAAAGATGCATTCATTTTTTTGAGAGCATATAGTCCATAGGATAGCAAATGCTTTTGCCCGTTGACTTCTACATAGGTAAGTCTGTGTATCTATTTGTGGGCCACCAAACGTCAATGATTTCCAAAAAGAGGTTTCTGGTTGATCTCTACAATCTGAAACCATATAGATATATAAAGAGCATGGAAGTAATCTGATTGGAACTGCTTCATGGCTTCATTTTTTTGAGATCATATAGTTCATAGGATAGAAAATGCTTTTGCCCGTTGCCTTCTATATAGGTAATTCTGTGTATTTAGTTGTGGGCCACCAAACCTTAATAATCTTCAAAAAGAGGTATCTGGTTGAGCTCCAAAACACCTACAATCTGCAGCCTTATAAACATAAAAAACATGGAAAAAAACTGTTTTGGAACTGCTTCATGGCTAAAATGCAAATCATATAAATTCCAAGAAGTCCTCTTTTGTTTGGTTCTATCAATATTCATCAGCATATGTTGATATAGACAAGGAAAGAATATTATTATGCAAAAACATGTTAGGTTTAGATTCTTCTGCACCGATCTTTGCTGATTTGGATCATCAGTATTCGACCTTTAAATTTTTTAGTAGATCTTGCAGAAATGACATGCATAGCCAAACTTGGTGGTTTCTATAACTTGTAAGATATGATGTAGCCATGTATACCTATGACAAAACTCTAATGCTTGCTTTCCTTGAGATGAACTTTATTAGATGTTGCCCAAGTTATCTCGACATGAATCACCTTCGCAATTGCCGATAGATGCATATAATTCAGTCTTAAAGTAGGTATTCTATTTGAATCTTAAGCATGGAACTAAATTGTAGATTCTCATATCTATCCTTTTCGAAGTGTTCTTTTGTTTGTTTCTACTACTATGTCTTTGTTTAATAATTTGTTTCTTTTATCTCTTTTCTAGATCTAATTGGCATTTTCTTTAGAATTCAATGTTTCGAGCAATTTTTTCACTGTAGTTTGAACGATAGAACCATCAATATATGTCAGTTCTGTTGCTTTATTTAAAAAGTTACTCTTTTGTTATTTATGCTTCCATTTTGTTAAAAATGCCATCTTATTTTCTATGTTTGGCAAACTTTAGTATCCAAGTTCTTCACTTTTCTGCTATTGTCTCTCAGGAGCTGTATGCAAAATTAAACAGAATGCAAGGCATAGCTACAGATATATTTGTTGGCCGTGAAAGATTTGCGACATTACTGCTGATGAGGCTTACAGAGACTGTCATATTATGGCTTTCAGAAGATCAGACCTTTTGGGAGGACATCCAAGACGGGCCACGGCCTCTAGGTCCCCTAGGTCTCCAGCAGGTAATGCTTTGTTTTTTTTTCAGTCTTTTACGCATCACCATATGTATTACAAATTGCTCACCTTTTTTTCTCCTTTTGTAGTTTTATCTAGACATGCAGTTTGTTATCCTTTTTGGGCAAGGCCGGTTCCTATCTAGGCATGTGCATCAAGTTCTTGTGGACATCATTGAAAGAGCTATGGCTGCATTTTCTACAACTGGAATGGATCCAGACAGGTAATATATTGTTTTCTTATCATGGTTTACACATTATTTGCTTGATTTCTCCTTCCTCAGAATAGAAGTTTGATTATTTTCATTGTTCAAGCATGGTGGTTCTTTATTATCACCTTAGCCTCAATGCCTGAAACCCAAATCATTTGCAGTGTGCTTCCTGCTGATGAATGGTTCTTTGATGTCGCTCAAGAGACCATAAGTAGAATTAGCGGGAAAGCAAGATTTGCCATTGGTGACCGAGAAATCAGCAGCCCGACTGCCTCCCTCTCAGCCCAATCCATTTCGTCTTTCAAATCGCACGGTAGTTTGTAATGTGCAGTGTAGAAGGGTCCTTGTACAATAAACAAAGGTCTGTTTGTGCTATGTGCTTTTTTTTCCTTTTGGTTCTAGAGCAAATGATGTTTGTCTTGCTTCAGAAAATTTTTATCTTATATTTTTTTGAGTTTGTGTATGTGTATACCTGGTTCGTCCGTATGCACAGCTCAAACTCCATCTTGTACCATTCTTTACACTTTGCTCTTAGGAAATTTGGCATCCTCTTCTTAGTGAGCATTCTAAAGTTATTTTTCTATCATGCTAAGATGGAGTAATTTTCATCTCAAATATATTCTCTAATTTTAATTTGTAATAGAAATACCATTCAGATTTAAGTTTGTAATTAAATTACCCTTTTATCTGTTATAGGAAGTTACCTATGCTATATTTATGTCAATCTCATTTTTTTGATATTTTATAAAATTATATGTTTTCATACCATATTAGTATACAATATGATAGACTTTAAATTTTAGAAAAAAGATATAATTAAAATTCTTAGTAGAATAAAATAAACATTAAATAAATTAATTAAAAAATAAATATAAATTTAATTTAGAATCAATCAATTTTCAAAATATTTAAAATTCAAACTATGAATTCCTTATCAATAATATCGTACTTATAGCATAATTTTGTTCGAAATATATATTAAATTATTGATATTCTTATATGGATGGTTCAAAATAAAGTATTTATTTTATCGTGTTTGCAATATAAATTTTAAAATTCAGATCCAAAAATATAAAAATTATTTAAATCGATTGCGTAACGCTCCAAACTCGCACCCCGCCACGTGGCCAAGATGTGGACCTGGGGACACTATCCTTTGACTTAATGCTCTGACCCTTTGACTAGTCAACAAAAAAATTGCGGAATAAATGTAGGAGTTGAAACAAGACTGAGATGACTAAAGGGTCCAATAGATAAAATGCGGAAGATAAACAGATAAAAAGTCTACATGTTTCTCAACAACAAGGAGTGCAATATTCTAGCTGGTAACCATACAACTCAATAAACTGCAAATAGAGAGACCTAATGATAAATGAGACTCAAAGGCCAATCCATGTGTAGATAGTATCCACCACGAGCATCAGCTATCGCGCACACCACTAGCAGTAGGAATTCACCACAGCCTAGATACCTATCGGATTCAACACAGGAGAAATAATATCCCATGTGTCTCAGTATATAAGGCGACAAGTACATAAAATAAGTAAGTAGATATCAATACGAAGATGACATTTAGTTAGGCTTTTCTACTCGGATCAATGGTCATAACAGTAGATATAATACTCTAAGCTTGTTCTAAATATAAGGTTAAAGTTATACTCTCCTGGAACAATACCAGGGGTTCATACCTACTTTCTACCCTGACACAACCTCAGGGAAAAATCATCCATAACCTGAAATAACATGAAGATCTCAATATTACATCTACCCTGGAACATCATCAGGGAAATAACAATATCCTGGAACAACATCAGGATTGTATCTCATGTCTTGGAACAACATCAAAACATGGAAAGGGTAAACACATTCTGGAACAACATCAAGATTATATCTTTGTCCTGGAACAACATCAGGACATGATACATGAAACCTTGTATTAGTGTAAGTGTTTTGATATGAGTCACTTTAGAATTTTAGATCTTATCTCATTAATGTGTTCATATGACTTTTGAATAAATTAGTTAATCACTCATGAGTCTTCCAGGTACGCCGACTGCCAACGATAGTGCACTACCACGGTCAATGCCCAAAAAGGGGAGGATGCACGTGAATCCTCTTCGTTGAATAGCGGTAGCAGACTGAACAACAGGAATAAGGTAGCAGCCATGCTACCTGCCCTATATAATTAACTCTGGCGGCTCCTAAACAATGATCGACGGCTACTTGTGTTATTAATCTTGCACCCTTACCATAACAAGGGTCCTTAGGTATTAAAATCAAGGATTTAGTTTTTGTCTACTGAGTTAAGGACGCGGGCCGTGTGGTCAGAATACGGCCCGTGTCTGATTGGATCAACGCGGACCGCGTTTGTTTGACACGGTCCGTGTGCTGCCTAGGGTTTTCCGCCGCCGCGTCAATCTCGTTCGCTTCGTCCGCGCTCTGTGCCACGCCCTGTTGTCCGTGTCCGCTGGCCGCACACCGCATCCGCCATTGTGGTCCACGTCGCCGGGTCACGTCCAAGTGGTTCAACATGGGCCGAACCAGAATGGCGCAAATCGTGGTCTTCTAGGGTTTCACGCCGCCATAGTGTTGTGTCGTCCGTCGCGCACAGCGCCGCCTTCGTTCTAGATCACGTCCTGCCGGTGTCTTGCCTGCGTGCTCCGCGTGTTCCCTCGAGTACCGTGCTCTCCGCCGTGTACCACGCCGCCGCCGCGCTCGCCGTCGCCTGCTCCGTGTTCCGGTTCGAGTCCGCCTGCCTCGCGTCGTTGTTGCTGCGCTCCACCTCCTCATGGGCGTGCGTCGCCCAGTGTGTCCGCACAGCACCACCAGGCTTGCACCACGTCTGGCGTGATGGATCATGCGTAGCGCCGCCAGGCGCGCACAACACTTAGCGCGTTATGTCGCGCGCTCGGCCGCGCACAGCGCTCGCCGGCACACGGTTGCCGCCCCCGATCCGGCCATGCGTCTGCCTGACGTGGCCCGTGCCAAATCGACGCGGCCCGTTTTATGAGGGCAGGAATCGTGATCGTACTATACGATCTTTAAAGACGAACCAGAGAAAAATCCAACACATGTACATCTAAAAACTTTACTTTATGTACTAGGAATTCGTCAGAGAACATACCTCGGGGTTTGTCCTAATCTTTCTGGGACGCCCTCTCCGGCGTTTCTCTTGCTGAGATGAAGGATCTTTCTCTCCTAGGCGGAATAAAATTCATAGGATGAGAGAAAGAAGAAGAGAAATAATGAACATGGGGAGAGGGGAAGAATCCTCTTACCTAGGGCTGGCCATAATTTTTAGAATAAAAAAATCTGTGGCTCAAACCAACAAGGTGTATTTATAACGTAAGAGTCCAGGTTTATTGGACAATCACTGAATATTTCGGTTTAAATAAATTTCAAAATTTTGAAATAACTAGGATTCTGATTTTTTATTTTCTAGTTATGAAGATATCTTTGGAGGAGATAAAATATGAGGAAATAAAATCCGAGGGATTTAAATTTAAATTCGGTTGTAGGGATATTTTTGGAATGGGAAGATCTGGGGAGTTGCATATTGAGTTTATCTAAATTTGGATTGAGTTAAGTTTCATTTTTTTAGCGATTTGGATTCATTGATACAATTTAATTCTTGCAATTTTAATTAATTTTTTATCCAATCTAATTATATAATAGTTAAATTAGTATCAATCGTGATTGCACACGTATTTAAAATTAGTATACAATAACACGACATGAAAATTCGTATTATTTAATACATAAAAAACATGAGATGACATAAATAGTAATATAAGTGATTCAAAATGATAGTTTAGTTATAAATTTAAAATTAAAGGATATTCTCTTATTTGTAATCAAAATTAGAGAATATATTTAAGTTAATGGTAAAGTTGAAGGATAACTGATAAAAATTATTTTTCTAAGGTGCTTTTCAAATATGTCAAAAACTTATTTAATTCCTTGAGGTTTTCTTTCTTATAAAGTACTCTTTATGCAGTTCTTCCGTCCACTTTGGTGTACATCTTTTTGAATTAATAAGTTGAGGACTATTTATGTTTTTTTATCCCTTTTATCTTTTTGTGTGGGAACTATTTATTGGTTTTTGCTGATCATAATTTGGATGTGTACTCATAAGATGGGGTTATGAATTTTGTATGTCTATTAGTGCAACTGTTTAATTGTATATTTTCACATTTCACATCCTAATTACTAATTTATATGGATATCTTTTCTTAAAGGTTGCCATATGATTTTTTTTAAATAAAATTAGTTATCCATTAGAAAAAGAGGCCGAATGAGCCATCAAAATGTCGCGAAGGTCCCGAGGGGGATTCTCTGACCAAAATACATCTTGCTCTAAGGATCTACCTAAATTAGCTAAGAGATTTGCAACTTTGTTAGCCTCTCGAAGTACATGTGAAATTTTAAATGTCTCAAAAAAAATTATGTAATGCCAGATGTCCTGTTACTCCTGTACAATAGTTTTAATCCTTCATGGGCATGGTGTCTCCTTCTTAATGACTTGAACCAAGTTTTGCGCTTCCGACTCTATCCATATCTTGCTGACACCTAAATTTTTGGCTTGAATGATACCATGGCGCATTCTCAATGCTTCTGTTTCCAAAACTGAGTCAGCCCTGCATCTTAGGGACCTTGCAAGCAATAGCACACAAAGGAAGCCTGCTCCTCCCCCATCCTTCGAATCCTTGTAGGATCCATCTGAATTAAGTTTAACCCAGAGTGGAGGGGGAGGCTCCCACCGGACCGATGATCGATCTTGGGGGTAGTGTGCCTCAGTCATGTGGCATCTCTCACATTCATTAAACCCTGCCAGTGCCTTTTCCCAAACCAAGGAAGTGGTTGCTTGCTTTAATATGAAGTTTGCCTCATTTCTCCTCACCCAGATTTCCCATAAACAATAAGAAAAAATAGAGAGCAATTTAAAACGAGAGACATTATCAAGGCTGGAACCCTCTAGTGTCCAGTAACGTTCAGTCCATGAGTGCATATACTCAAAATTATATTGTATCTTTTGCTGGAACAAAGACCATAATTGAATACTAGTTGAGCACTGAAAGAACAAATGTTGATTGGTTTCTACTTCCAACCCACACAATGAGCAATTAGGATTTATTGAAGGGTCAAAGAGGAGCAATCCATTTTTACTTGGCAGTCTCAAATGAGCCAACTTTCTTAGGAAGATTTGAATTTTATGGGGAAACTGTATGTTCCATATGGTATTCCAAGCAAGCCTTCCTACATTCCTTGGTGATTGCTACCGGCGGGCTATGAATCTATAGACAGATCTGGAAGTAGCTTTGCCTTGGGTATCCAGAGCCCACAACCACATATCCTCATCAGCAACAACAGGCAAATGAATATTAATAATAGATGAAACCAACATAGGACCAAAAGATTTAGATAACATTGCATAATTCCAATTCTAGTTTTCAATCAAGTCACTAACAGATAAATTCATTAGCTGCATGTTAACATTTACAAATGTAGGCATAAATTGTAATGGTATGCCGAAAATCTAGGGGTCTTGCATGCAGTGGCGGAGCTAGAAAAAATTCGAGTGGGTTCACCTTAATTATTAACTAGTTCATATAATTTTATCATGCGATGAGTCCTATAATTAAATAATTTTTTTAAAATAAGAGAAAATATTTACCAAATTTAAGGTTAACCTAAAAAAAAGAATAATAATGATAATAAAAAAATATAAAATTAAATATGTTATTAATAAATATAAAATTTATAAGATTGTCTGGTTGAAAAAATAAATATATGGAATATGAAAATAAAATATACATTATGTACATGTATCTCAAAAACTATTTATATTCTTATTTCATGCATTTGAATTTATCGAGTAAAAAATATATTTTAGTATTATAAAAATATTTAATCATTTATAATTAATTATTAGTTGTTATACTAAAGAAAATAACATATTTAGATAAAAAAATCAAGAAAAGTAGTTAAATATAACATAAAAAGATATAAAGTAAATGCCAAATTATTAATAGTGTTTAGTATTACATGAACAAAGATAATTTATAAAAATAATAATTTAAAATTATTTAGAAGAAAAAAATGATATAGTATATCAATGCATATAATTACATTAAGAATTTTATAAGAAAAATAAAGTTTAATACATTTTTATCATAGATTATTTTATTTTACTATAATTGACTAGTTAATGAGTGACAAAATTAATTGTAGAAACATTGACTGTAATGGGTTTCGAACCCTGCCCACTGCACTCAAGTAGGTGTGCACCAACCAGTAGGCTAAGAGCACCGTCGTGATCAGTTTAATACTTATATTATACATACACTTCCAGTGCCTGCACTTGCAGGCAGGGAAGGCACCTAGCTCCGCCGTTGCTTGCATGATATTAGTTGTGGTACCACTACCAATTTGTTTCCTGAGCCCAAGTTTAATATGCTGACAAGTATAAATTATAGATGTCCAAGCCCAGGCTATATTACTATTTGAACAATGTATCCAAGGATGTGGTGCACTATATTTGTTGGTCACCAGATTGACCCATAAATTGTTTTCCTTATTTAATACCGCCAACAATTTTTTTACCATTAAAGAGTCCTTAATGTAGTGTAAGTTTTTTTATACCTAGACCTCCCTCATTTTTAGGTAGTTGAACTGTACTCCAATTAATCAAGTGGTTCCCTCTCTTACCTTCATTCCTGGACCATAAAAAACTTCTAGATATTTTTTCTAGCTGTTCAATAATACCCTCCAGAATATATGATGAGCTAAATGAGTAATTTGGAATAGAACTTATAATCGTTTTGAGTAGAGTGGTTTTTCTCGCCTGAGTAAGCATTCTACATTTCCAGCCAGATAACCTATTATAGACCTTGTCTATAAGGATATACCTTGTCTATAAGGATGTCGTCACGCCCCGAACCCGACGCCTGGGACGCGATAAGGGTATTTCAGTCATTCTACTAATTCAAATTCTAATAATCAATGGTAAATATAGTAGACCAACGACTCAAAATAAATTAACTCTGAGATTTTCCAAAAAATTCGGTATGATCTTTGCTAAAAATTGGTCCATGCGACATATACAATAGGTATAAAGGGCCAAGCCCGAATTATATAAGATAAAATAGAATGATAATGGATAAAAGTAATGAGCCAGATGCCCTCACAAGGAGTTCTCAATACTCCGAGACATAATAGCCGATAATCAGGCATGCAGGTTAGAAGAATAGGTACAAATCTATGAATACGACAAGAATGGATAAGAACATAATCTCAAAGCCTCTCCACACTCTCGTATACATGTATAACCTAATTATTTCTCACTTTTAGCCTGATGAGCATGCATAAAACTAAAACATCACTCATCGAGGAATAACTCCTCCTCCTCACCTACAAAACAATAATAATAAAAGAAGTGAGCATAAATAACTCAGTGAGTGAAAGAAATTGATCCATAAAATATTTAAACCACCCAAAAACAAAATCATCAGAAAATACGATCAAAATGTATATCATACATAGCTTCATAATAAAATACTTGCAATCAAATGCAGGAGTTAAAACATGCTATGTATGAACTGAACTACGCGTCATGACACCTCGCCATGTGTGATCACATATCCATCCCGCCACGGTTGATGACCACCTCGACCACGCGAGCCATCGCTCGCCCACATGAGGGTATCACACCGTCACCACGAATAGTTCTCTCGATCACGCGAGCTGTCACCTGCCACGAGTATGAACTATCGTCATTATCGTACCAGTAGATCACCTCGATCACATGAGCCATCGCTCAACCATACGAGGGAGAGCTACGATCATCATCATCAACACCTCACTCCAAGTGAGCTACCATGCATGTCTAATGCACATGCATGAAATATACATATATCATGATAGTATTTCAAAATAGTATTTGACATTAGCACTTACCGCAACATTTCAGGATTTATGACACTCAAGCATAAAAGCTTTCAAATCTCGACATACGAGTAAACATCATATATAAATACCGAAAACTCAAGTATTTAAATCCACACGAAAACCAATCGGAAAACCGAAGCCCACACATCAAGACAATAGCTCAAAAGATTATCATATCATTAACATAATCAATCAGGTGAGCTAAAGAAATGAATATAATAAACCACAACGATGTGGTATTACTCTAGGTTTATGAAAAGTCCCACTCACCTCAGATACGCTCGACCTTGTCGGGTCCTCCACGTCCAAGCAAATCAGTCAGTCGATAACCTAATCATTATCCTATTAGATTCCATTAGTTATCTTATATATGTATGATCATATACTTAAGTTATACAATTCCAATTTGGTCTCATCATCATGTTAATCATAGAAGATTTATTATTTCTAAATCTCAAATTTAATTAATAGTCAAAGTAGTTCATATATCTAGACCTGTCTTGTCTACATATGCTTTATGATTAGGATTATGGTTTAAGTAGAATAATTATTCTTTCAACGACTCTTATAAATCAGCTCATGACATTTCAGATTTCGGACAACACCATATGATTTGTGATTATAACCCTTCAATCAAGTGTATATACCTACAACCACTTATATATGTATACAATATAGTCATTATTGGTAATTATCCAGAAATCAGATTAATTACTCCAACCAAGTTAATACACCACTTTAGCTGTCAGAAATCATACTAATTAATCAATCATAAATCCCTTGTTAATCCTCACTATTTCTGTTGCATTTGTTGCCATCTTGAGACAACATGAGCACTTAATAGTACCCCACAACATACTTTTGTATATGCATATATAACATGCAATATCCTTCACCTAGATGCTCAAAATACTTTCCAACAGTGTTTCATTACTCTTTTAACTCCTACAACTTATCATTTTAAGCATCATATTCCATATAGTTGCTCATATGTATATAATAACAATACTAACCATGCTCAACTTATAGACACACTTACATGGATATTTATACCTACAAACATACTTATCCATAATTATTATTCACATAATATTGGATACACACATGCACGCACGCACACACGTACGCGCGCACGCACACACACACACACAGATGCATATGCACTTGAAATCCTCATCAGAGTGTTCGTGTCACTCACCTAAGATGAGTGAATCTGGATCGTGCAATCTTCCCTCCTAGATCCAATGTGATCTCGGCGATCCGGCTACGATGATCACGACTGAAAAAGGAATCCATCTGCTTGATAAGGTATAGATCGGAGAGGGAAATCATATTGATAGATCGCTTACCGGAACCTTAGATGCTCACCGGATGTATAGAAAGATGTCGCATGCTCATCATCTCTCCCGTCTCCGGTATCAATCTTATGGACACGAAGGTCACGCTGCCATATTCGATCAAATGGAATCACAAACATAAACAATAGAGTCTTATCATTCGAAGAAGTCAACGACTCACCAGAAATTCCTCAATTCGTGAGTTATTTGAAAATGCCGAAGAAATCTACAAAACGAGCCACAAATCCATTGACCAAACATCAATCCTATTACACAAGAAATACCACCAAACTCTTAGTCTAAATCCATCCTCTTACCATATCTAAAACCAGTGCACAACTCACCCGAGATGAATCAACAACGAACGCGTCGAATGCAACCGAATTCCTCTTCCCGTGTGTCGGGGTCATCTCCGTCTCTGAGCTGCACACACGCGCGTAAACACAAATCAGATGGCATCCTCGTGTTCGCTTCATCGAGGAGCATCGAACCGTACCATCCGATGGTTGAAATGTTGAATCTAGGATCCCGAGAATGTTTTGAATGATCACAAATTTGTAAAGTGAACTCAGCCTATACTAATGAACTTGTTGAGCTGATTTCTGAAACAGGATATACACAAGTTCAGAGTAGCGGTCGGCCTAAGCTGAAGGAGTGGATGACCAGTGCACGCGTAATTATATTAGAAGAACTACATGTGTGCAGTGGGCGTCCTATATATATGAAGTGGTTGACCAACATTAGGAGGATATATGAAATGGAGAGCAGAAGCATGAATGGTCGACCAAAGATATGAAG
>LTAE01001921.1:0-10147 GCA_001647135.1 Pontederia paniculata | reverse complement strand
TGTAAGGGAGCCTTCGCCCTTTGAAGAAGGAATAGTGAACTCCGAAGATCTCGTGGGAGAAGATCGAAGCGGGGACGTAGGCCAAAGAGTTCGGCCGTACCTCGATAACAAACTCTGTGTTTGTTCTTTGTGTTTGTTCTTCTCTCTACTCTCTTCTCTCTATTTGTGTTTATATTCGTATATGCATGCTTCCACTAAACACAACACATCTAGATTAAGTTAAGAAGAACAAAAGTTTTTAATACACCAATTCACCCCCCTCTTGGTGCCATCTAGATCCTACATGAAAGGCAGCTGGAGGCGGTAGTGTCGATGTTGCCCTGGCAACGGCGGCAATGTCGTGCGAAGGGGGAAAATGTTACGGAGGGGAGAAAGAGGGAGAGGGGGAAAAAGGGAAGAAGGTTTTTTTGGGCCCTTATTTCTATTGTGCCGTTTCAGATAGTCTATTTTTGCTAATGAATTTGTGTGAAATTGGAGTGCCTAGGTAATTGAAGGGGTAAGTACCTATTTTAATATTTAGGGAGTCTTTAATGATTCTTTGCCTTCTCAGATTAAATTTTGGTGGGAGATAGATCTCAGATTTGTTCACATTGATTTGTTGATTAGTCAACAGAAATATAGTTTCAGTACAACTTTAATTCGTATACAATTTGCTCTAGTAGCAGCAACACATATGAGAAGGTCATAAACATATAATAAGTGACTAAAAGAGAAGGAGTTAATCTTAAAGTGTATAATAGACTTGGCAATAATCTCCTGATTCATGAGAGAAGAGAAAATCTAAGATACCATAATGAATAAGTAAGGGGATAGGGGGTCTCCTTGCTTGACCCCTTTGAAGCTTTTAAAAGTTGTAGATAATGTGTCATTTATACAACATGAAAATCTTGGGAATTGAATGCAACTTTAATCCAACTAATATAGATTTCAGGAAAGTTCATCGATCTCATTGCATTTATAATAGCTTCCCATGATACCCCGTCGAATGCTTTATTCATGTCAGCTTTAAGTAACATATATTTACTTCTACCCCTTGTCATCGAATGGACTAACTCCTGGGTCATCAGGATATTATCTTGTATTGATCTGTTTGCAATAAAAGCAGCTTAGGCAGTATCAATTAGTGACACTAGAGTTGGCTTTAATCTAGATGCCAAGAGTTAATAACTATATATAACACATTACATAATGCTATTGGTCTGTAGTCAGTTACTAATTTGGGGTTTGGCTTTTTAGGGATGAAAGTTAAGATAGTGTTAGCCCAACCCTGAGGGAGATGACCAGTTTAAAAGAAGGATAAGATGTCATTGGATATATCCTGTCAAATGATATCCCAATAGGCTTTGTAAAATTCGGTAGTGAATCCTGGGGCTTTACCGGGTGGCCTATTCCTTATACAATCCTTAACATCTTGGGCAGTAAAGGCTGCGGTAAGGCTCTCATGCCAACTGCTATCTAACTTGGGAAGGGAGGGCCAACACTGGATATCAACAATAGAGCATTCATGTGGCTTCCATAACTCTTTGTAATGTTTTACAAAGGTGTTTCTTATTTCAACATCTGTTGAGAAGGATTGACCTTCATTGTCCATAATTGTTGTGATTTGGTTGTTTCTATGTCTAATATTATACTAAGATGGAAAAAACTTGGTGTTTTTATCTCCATATTCAAGCCAACTTATCCTAGATTTTCTCCACCATTTTATACTAATTTGTCTAAGAAGAGAAACATGTTTATGATGCATACTTCTCAGAACCCCAAGGTCACTATCCGAGAGACCTTGATTTACATCTTTCTCTTCTAAAGCTTTGATGGACAAGCTAACCTCTTGAAACCTATTTTCAGGTCTTCCAAGACTGTGTTTATTCCAAAACAAGGTCTTTTGCTTCACAACATTTAAAGAATGTGAAATTGAATCTCTAGGAAAATATCTTTAGGCTCCTTATATTCAACCATAAGTGCTCATATTTAAAGGGTATGTGTCTAAGTTTATCAGTATTTGTATCCAATAACAATGAGGCGTGATCCGATGGACATATAGTTAAACATTTAAGGGTGAGATTAGGGAAGGCAGTCAACCAATGATGGTCGGTCAATAGTCTATCTAACCTACAATGGATTCTAGCTAGGTTACGCGTTTGTTACACCAGGTAAATTGTGTTCCGGTTAGTTGTTTGTCTAGCAGTCCTTGTGAGCTAATAAGATTATGTAATTTGAGGACAAAGTTAGATAGTCTAAAAGGTGAACCTCCTTTTTTGCCTTCCGGGTTAATGATACAATTGAAATCACCAACAATGGCCCAAGGTATATTATCTAATTGAAGTTTCTTAAAGACATCCCATAGTTTGTTACAGAATGTTGAGAGAGTGCTAGCATAGATACACGATAAGAGGAAGGAGAAGTTACTAGTAGAAATGATCACATGAATAAACTAGGGGTCAAAATTTTACCTTAAGAGCTCGATTTTGCCAAGCAATTATATACGACCTGTGGCGCCAGAACCTTCTTGGCAGATTCCCATCCACTCTTTTCCCAGTCTTCTTATCACATCCGCAGATCTATCTGTTATTGTGTGGGTTTCAACTAATATTAAGATATCTGGTTGTTGTAACTTTATCATGTCACTAAGACGGTCTCTAACTTTACTTCTGAATGCACCTCGACAGTTCCACATGATAACCTTCATTTTGAGTGTCAATGGATCCACGTTTCAGCTTTCGCCTCACGATACATCCCAGCCTGCATGTCAAGGGGAGGGAATGAAGCAATTTCATTATTACCGAGCAAAGTTTTCTTTTTTTCTTATATCAAATTTTAGGTGTTTAATGGAAGTAACCACACAAGCAAACAAATAGTTGAAAGTAATTAATTGATTATGGCTGACTTGAGAACAACACCTCCTCTGTCAGTCTCCAGTAGCTCCCTCTTTCTCTTCTCCTCCATTTCTCATTTACTATGCCTCCTCCCTTCTCTCCTCTCTCTCCTCCTCGATAGCTTCTCTCTTGACACGTCACCTGAGCATGACGACCTCGAGGATGGATGCAAGTGCAATCCCATCGGCACCAGTCAAGACGTCAGCCCCAGACGAACCTTTTTTTTAAGTGCCTTAGCTATGGCCACTTTGCCATAGATTGCACTAGTCCTCTTCCATGTATGTCATGTGGATATGTCGATCATCACCAATCTAGATCCCTGTGTAATACCCGACTTTGAGTTGAAAAAAAGTACACGATATCCAACTAGGACAAAGACTCATATCACACATAAAAGTTGGAGCCCCAATCCTTTTTTATTTGGGTTTAGAGTTTGAATTCATTTTAAATCCTAAATTCCTCGATTTTAAGGACATAAAAATATTTCTCAATTTTTTTTTCTCACGAGGTCTCTCTTTCTCTTTTTGTTTTTCCCTTCTCCTGCTCTATATATTAAAGGATGCCACGAGAGGACAGCAACGGACTACCACAATGTGAGCGAAGGAGAAGAAGATTTGGAGATGAAGATGAAGAACGATAAGGATGCAACACCAGTAATAGATTAACGAACATGATATGTTCCTAGGCAGATCCTCATAGATATGAATTTCTTGTATAGACGAAGCATGTTAGGGTTCATGTTTTGATCTTTTTAATAATGACTTAACAAGATCCCTCAAGGTTTTCAAAATTGCAATTCTAACTCGTAGAATCATACGAGTTTAAGACTCTAGAGTATAAAACCGAGTGAATTCGACTCGAAATCGGATTAGGTAGTAGACTCGGAGTAAACCTAGTAGAATCGAATGGAAACATATAGGCTCCATCGATTTCACATGTAGACTCGATAATTTTATTACTTAGGTATGTAACTAGTGTTTGAAGACATAACTGGAAAGAAGTCATGGAATTACAAATTAGGAGTTTATTTTATATATATGAGGTGTTAAAATATGAAGTATAAATTGTTTATACCTTTAAAATAAGTGATACAAATATTTATAACTAAAAGACTTCATGATATAATATTTTTTTATTTTATAAGTTTGTACATAGAAACTACGAGTTTACATCTCGAGTTTATTACTCGAGTTTACCAGATGTAAAATGAGTCTACATAAACTCTCGAGTTTGAAAATCTTGTGATCCCTCATCATATCAAATATTAAATTAAATTCCTGAATTTTATCATAAATTGAATATTATTTTTGTGAGTTTTTCTACACATGAATTTAGGTTTTGATCGCTCAAACGAAGGTGTCGATTCACCCACATCAAAACAAACACGATCTACATCTGCTTCAACATGTCCGGTGTTGGCTCTTATCGATCCCGCAATGACAAGGCTAACATTATTGGCATCATAAAGACACATGGTCCGCATTAAGGTCGCACTCCATTGTTTAATAAGATACGTCTTGTAATATCTAGGACATAATCTGCGTCACCGAAGACACAACCTGAGTCTCTTAGTTTTTACACTTGATCAAATGCCAAAGCACGATCCACATCGGAAGGATGAACTCTTGGACCGGCCTATGAACACACCATGTGTTCCTTTAAAGTAATATTTATACTCTCAGCATGGATGTACTTGGCCCGTGTTAAACCCTAACATGAACCGTGTTGATAAACAGGGTGCAACCCATGAATGCACTCGTGTTTTTCTAAAGTTATATTTATAATATGCAATAAATAGATGATACACAGACCGTGTTAAACCCTAACACAACCCACGTTAATTGTTGGTTTCCATTGTATTGCAATTCTAGTAGATGATTATCCTTAGGCTTTATGTTATTATAATGACTAATATGTGGGAAAGATAATGTGTCAATCATATTAACTAAATAGAAATTAAGGTCTCCATGTATTGCATTATTGAGAGTCATTGTTAAATCATTGCATTATTAGGGCCAATAGTGGAACTGCAACAAAGCTACTTGGTCCCATTTTACAGCCTTCTCCCTATTATGCAACAAAGAAAATTCTCGAGCATCCTCCCCATTGTGTGTTCCTATCGTAGTTTGTGCACCACCAACATTGGATTGGTGAACCTCCTAAAAGCACATGAGCACTATCTTAAAGTCATTGTAAAATCATTAATGAAATAAGTCAAATATAAGACATATTAAAATCGGAGCATTGTATTGGACGAGAGCATTGGATCATAACATTGTATTAAACCAAAGCATTGCATAAAAAAACATTGAATTGAAAGAAATACAAAGACTTGTAAAAATATTGCTTGCAAAGTAAGACAGGAAATATATTATATAGTGAGATGACTACCATTGATATTGGCATCGGATTTAATCCTCATGTATTGCCTTTATGAAATATAAGGATGATTATCGTTGGCGTGAAAGTATTTCAACAGTTGGCCTCATTGCATAGAGATAATATTTATCATTGGCCAATGACTATTTCTTATTTGGTTGGTCTCGATGTCATAATAGACCTTGGATTATTCCTGATTACTTGGCCTTTTAAGTAACTAAATAATATTCTTTATTAACATTATATTGATTATTCATTGTATTGTCCCTCTATATGATATGATTCATTATATTAAGAATTATCATATATATGTGATTAATTATGCTTGACATATTGAGCGTCATAGCTCATGGGAGAATTGTCTCCCATGTATTGGATACTACAAGTAAAAGATACGCATAGATGATGATGATGTGGATGCCGGATGTTCGTGATGGATGCAACTTGCAGATGGTTGGTCCTTGGCTTAGGTGTCTCTTTTGCCTTAGTTTTTATTGAGTTGTAATAGTCATGACATAGTTCATTGGAGACTCTGATATAAGACTTTCACATTTTATGTTAAAGTTTTCTATTATTCCAAATTTTCCTTGGCTGGTAAGTTAGTCAAACACACATATATATATATAGGATAGCATAGATGTGGTAGCATCTCAAGGATGACATTTTGACATATGACGAGGTGGGCTTCTAGAGGCGTTGCACCCTAACTCTTGAGGAGGCAAATTGAGAAGCAAAAAATTGATTCGACGCCATAACAATGATCCAAGTTGCACCAAAGATGAAGGTTGTAGTAGCTCAAACAATTTGGAAAGTCGTTCAAAGTTGTGTCATCTCCTTTTGTTGAATGACAATTATGTAGAGGAGCGCAAACGTTCTCCCAAGATGCTTCCCAAAGTGTCGTAACATGATCCCATCGGCCTGACATTCACTCATGTCGCCTTCCTCACCATCCTAGGGGTCAACTCCGTGTTTCATCTTTCCTGAATCTTTGGCGATTCTATCTCCTTCTTCAAATGATGCAATAGTAGGAAATTTTGCTCGCTGCCTTGTTCACTCTTCCTACTGATGACAACAAAAAATGGTACCCTTGGGAACCTACTGAGGGGTCATTTTGTTGCCATTGTTGGTAGCGTACAGGTTCACCATCCATAGTGTCCTTGGTAGTTGACATCGATGAATATCTTGGACATCGACTTGTTGAAATCTTAAGCATGGAAGTGTTGGTTGTTGTCTTCCCAAGCCATCTGATGCGTGCTAACAAGGCAGATAAAAATCGTTAGCAAGTGCACTAATTGTATCAAGTAATAGTTCAAGATCAGTTGAGTATCGTTCCCACGAAGACTAATATTAACTTTATCTATCTAATCCCACCAACAAATAGGAAAAAATAAGTTATGGATGAAAAATGATTTTCAAAATAAAATGAAAAGAAAAAGAAAAATCTCGATTACAACAACATCTAGATAAGGATGATATCAATTGAGTAGAAATAAACAAGATTTTATCACAAGTTCTAGAATTCAGTAAATCAACTTCTTATGAGTATTAAGATCTCCCCAAAAATATGGTTTTCTCTTCAGGATGAACCAACTAGCTCAAATCTAAGAGACTTGATTGTTCCTCTCTAGAATGTCAATCTAATCTAATAGGATTTTGAGATGCTTTATAATGAAGTTCCTAGATTATGAATCATTCCTCTCCAAAATTCTAATCTCACAAACCTCACACCTAAGATATTTCTCTCTAGGATGCTACCTAGATGTCGTATGCAATGCTTCGACTAAAAATTCAAAAATCAATTTTAGAAACTAAAGAGAACTAAGACCTTTGTTTTCCTTATGTTTTGGCTTAATCCCGGATTGAAATGACCATAAGATAAGATTGAATGACTTGAAAAATTGAGAAATAAATTTTATCCCGAGAAATTTCACGACTGATGAACGATCATGACTATATATGTTCTTCAATATTAGCATCGCATCACGATTCGTGAAATTGAATTCACAGTCGTGACCGTATGTGGTCATTCTGATCAGCATTTTGTCCTGACCCGTAAATTGGATTCACAACCATGATCATAAGTCATCTTCTTTGTCGTTAAGATGTCATGGCTCGTGAATTTTCCATTACGAACGTGACAGTAAGCATGTGTCTTCATCATCCATTATCTCATGGTCATGATCATGCATTCACGGATCGTGACAAATAGTTCTTGTTCTTTGGCTTCAACGCGCTCACGATCATGAAATATCTTTCATGGCTCGTGACTTCTGCAGCACGGGCGTGATTTGTGTTGTCCATGACTTCATTGTCCGTGGTCATTTTGACATCCGTGAAACTAGGTTCCACGACCCATGAAATTTCTTCTAACTTTCTCGCTTGCGCTCACGAGCATGAAACGCCCATCACACCCTGTGATTTCCAATTTTGTATTAGTTTATGTTTGATTTCACTATAGATTATTTGGTCTTCCTTCATCGCGCTGCCAAGTCCCCTGGACATCAACACATTATGCAGGTTTTGACTCTGAAAACTAAAATAAAGTAAAATGATGCATGTGACAATGAAATTGCTGAAATCACACTGAATATGCTATGAAAAATATGACTAATTTAGTACTCATCACCATTAACCACCTAAGTCTACTAGGTACAAAATGGTTTCTTGGTACCAATTTGTAAGTAGGCATAAGAACCACATCGCCATTGGTTGGAGGTTCTCGCTATGATGTTGGAAACACTGGTAACAATCGTAGCCTGTCGAGAGCCAGTACATGGTTATGGATGCTTTTATGGACCATGGTATAGAAAAGGGACAATTGTCCCTCCTTCCCCCACATATCCTACAAACCCTAGCGTCCATGCACTTGACCAACTGACCCACCACATCATCCACCCAAGTACCCAAACAACTACAACCTTGCACATAGCTTGAACATGAACACACAACACCTAAGTCTGACCACATCTCACTATAATCAACCATTACCCCCGAACACACATCCACCACCATCTCAACTCCACTATACCCTCAACCTTGGCTTTGCTCGAACACACTCCACCATTAACTCCATCAACAAACCAAATCCCCCAACCAGATCCATCCACCTAATTAGACCTAGTTCACAACATGGACCTGATCTCAAGCCAACTCGAGCACACACCATAGTTCAGCGAGGGTGCAAGCCGTCCACATTAGATCCACAATCCTTGGCGTCATGGTCATGCCATGCTCATACATACTCCAAAGCAACAACTCACCCACCCAAATGATGGTATTGTGATGCTACACTAGTAATGCCTAGGTTATTGATCCTTTCTCAAGAAAGTCAACTCTCCTCCTCTTATGTCATCTCCGTCCTACCAACCCCATCCACTGCAGATTGTGGAATTTGTTCGATTGTGAGCCCATTGCCAGACGCCATCCCTTGCGAGGTAGGGCCTTCGCCCACTCCACCAGCTATGACCCATGCTACTAATAGTGGCCCTATGCAAACATCAGCAGGTGAGATGAGTTTAATCCAGGGTGCCCCTTGTGACTTCCTTGGAATCTCAAAGATCGACCTATAGACCCAAGAGTAACACTCCAATCAGCCAGGTCCTACTAATTTAATCCTATACATGATCATCACACTCTCTGCAAGCTTCATCTCCTAAAGAAAGACCACATATGTGCTCCACGATCTCAAGTAGCATCCAAGTGATTGATGCATCTCGGCCTTGTCGAGGCCACTCATGTTCCAAGTTAGAACTTTTATGGGAGACTGTGCAATCCCATGAAGTCATGGAGCATGTGCGGATTCCAACATGACACGATCTTGTGCTTATACTGCCTCTTAGTAGACCTCTTCGAAAACTTGCCGCCATTGGTGGACTTATGGATGATAGTAGATCTTCTCCTATGTTTATGGCCCACTTACAAAGCTCTTATAGAGCACTTTATGAGAGAAGCTCCAAAGTAGACGTTCTCACCATCGGAGAGTCAGTGGGTGATCAAAATAGACATTAATGCCATCCTTGACATTGACGATTGCTCGATAGTACGACATGACAAGAAATCCGGTGTAGAGATGCCTGGAGACTTTATTGAATCTTATTCATTGATGGACTTCCCACAGATGAACCACATATTCATAAGGAGGAACTCAATGTCCCGATTTACGTGCTCGAGGATCTACCACTTCCCCGGTTCACTAGAGTTGGTAGAAACTCATAAGTTGGCAGATGTACAAGCTATGGAGATATATTTCTTGGATCATGCCTCACTCATGCGGTGGTCTAATGAAGTTCAATCCATTAGTTTATATTGTAATTTGGGCGCTCTTAGATTTTTGGGGAGCTTTTTAGGAGTGAGTGGTTGAGTAGTGGAACTCCACTCCACCATCAGACTTTATGGCACGAATGCTAGCTACTCGACTAGCAATGTTTCGTGATTTTCTCAAGAGATATCGATGACATATAAAGGAGGATAGGGAGGCATGCCATGTCTGGGATCAAACGGTAGTCTAACTACTGGACCGACCAGAAGATTCTCGAGATTTCATCTTCGAGGAGATGGCTAAGAGGAGGTACCATCAGATAGTAATCCAATTTGAGGACAGAAAGATAGAGATTTAGTGGCAGCAAAGATAATGCTAGACATGACTTCAAGAGGGTGATACCAACTAGGTTTTCCATCTTTAAGCAAGCAACTGCGAACACTCCAATCGTATAGACACGATTAGAATGAAGGAAGATATGATCATAGACCATGCCCGGATTAGGGCGCCCATCACAAACTAAAGGAGGATCTCTAGGAGGCCACTATTGAATCTAGGATCCCGAGATTGTTTTGAATGATCACAAATTTGTAAGTGAACTTAGTCTGTACTAATGAACTTGTTTGAGCTGATTTAT
>LTAE01001920.1:5453-54435 GCA_001647135.1 Pontederia paniculata | reverse complement strand
CCATTTAAATTTATGCATTAAGGGAAAGAAGATAATTCCACAAATATTGTTAAACATTTTTCCGACAGTATATTTATTTCACAAAAAAAATAAAGATTAGAAACTTATTTTTTTCTTAGCTGAATTATTATTCCATAAAATACAAATCTTATATCTTGCAAGTTGTCAGTAATGATGCTGTTTAAATCTCTCTTTCGCCGAAGAGGCTATAATGATGGGACACATTTTGCATGTATCATGTTAAATAAAAGTAGTTTGAAGATAGATATGCCAACAAGTTTCAGTTGCATCGGCACCATCCTTATCTCTTATATGTTGCAGATAAATTGTAGCATTTCATCATTATATCAGTTTGTTGTTATCTATCTTCACATTAAATTTTTATCTAAATAAGAGGTAATCAGAACCGTTGAATCATTACTCCAGCTTCTGTCGAGGGAACGTCATGCACAATTTAATCATCTGAATGTCGCAAGATGGGATTTCTTTGAAGTAAAAAATAATAAGACATCGGTCTAGCATAAAAAAAACTGTCTCCACTAAAATTATTTATATTATCTCATATAGATACCAATCAATCTATCTAAAATGTTGATAGGTAATGATACCTTGCATTTGTAATATCCGACTTCACTTCAAGGTCCAACGAGTGTTCGATTTGAACACGGATGGTGTTGAACAGTTGAAGCCACATATTTTGAAACTTGATCTCTCTCTAAAATTATTTAAAATAAATAGAGTTTTAAATAAATAGAGCTTTATTTGTTTTAAAATTATTTGGAACTCTAGAATCCTATATATAGACTTCTAGGGCATGAGGGAAATTCTCATAGGCCTATTTTTTCTTTCTATCCCTCATAGAGATATTTTTCTCCCCTTCTTATTTTACCCTCTCCTCTCTTTTTCACTCCTGATGAAGAGGTAAGGACTTGATCCCTCTCTCTTATGATTAAAGTTATCTCTCTACTTTGAATTCTCATACCAAAGCCAGATAGGGAAACAAAGGAGATAAATGGTAGCACAGATTACAAAGGAATGAAGACGAAGGACTCTTAGACGGGTCCCTTTTAGATATAATCTCTTGATATATTAATGCATGCTAGGTTTTGATATCTAGACTAGAATAGTTTTAAAGATAGTGTACAAGTTTGGACTTCTGTTAGATCATGAAACCTTATTTTAGTTTGGATATCACTACATACATAATTTTGTATGAACTCTTTAGACCAAATCATCAAAAGCAATGACGACACGGTCTAGAAGGTCAGACACAAACGAAGCCTGTGGGGTTGCATCCTCGAACCATGAGCTGTCGTATTGGCATGTAGAGTTAAATTAAAGTAAAGCTTCATTGTCAAGTTATGATTGGTATTGATCATGTATGTTTTCATAATATGTGAAAATGCATATGGCTCTAAGATGTACAACTAATCGTTTGGAACGGACCACTCAAGAGAAAGAGGAGGAGCAGAGCAAGACTTAAAGCAGCCAGGATGTGGGGGACCAGGAAGGTCAGCAAGTTCATGCACTTAAGGATGCCCTCCAAAATTCTCTTAAGCTTCTACCTTCATAGTTTGACGGTTGTGATGATTTTAATTTATTAGAGAACCCGGTGGATTCTATGGAGGAGATGTTTGCATTAATGCAATATTTTGAAAATCAAAAGGTCATGTATGTTTTTTACACTTTCACCAAGGATGCAAAGGACTAGTGGAAGACCCAAGTTCGTTGAACAAGAAGTGGTTGTTTGGGGAAGCTTTAATGAGATCTTCTAGACTCGCTATTTTATTGCCTATCAGTGCATACTGAAGCAGCACAAATTCCTAGAACTACGATAGAGAAATATGACTGTGGCACAATACTTGAACAAGTACATCCACCTAGAAGACTAGATCACACTGAGGCAAGACGAGTTGCTTTTGGACAATACTTGAACAATTGTCACCTTCCTCTTATTATGTCACAACTTGTGTCCTGGTGCATCACGACCGTGACTGAGGTCAAACATGACTTTCACGACCCGTGAAGTTCACTATCACGACCTTGACCCTACGCTCACTTGATATGATCCCTTTTCTCTCTGTTCTCTTTTGTGTTCTTTGTACAAAAATTTCATATCATTTAAAATCGAGAAACATTAACTTCTACAGGTTATAGAAGTCGAAACTTTATCATTTGAATCATGAAGTATCATCTTACATATTGTCCAATTGAATGTAATCATACTAGAGACTAAGCAGAGATTCACAGGCATGAACATCAACACCATAACTATCTACATCTAACATATGATCTACCATGCAATTAATCTATCATGAAAAGTTCGTCTAGAGAGATCCACCTATATACATATCTAGTACATAAGGTTTTCTCCTTGTTATTTTTCACGTTCTTCTAATCCTTGCCTCCGTTCCCTTCGATCGCCGTATAATTATTTTCCTTCACAATCTTCTAAGAA
Organism: Pontederia paniculata; assembly: GCA_001647135.1. Lineage (NCBI taxonomy): Eukaryota > Viridiplantae > Streptophyta > Magnoliopsida > Commelinales > Pontederiaceae > Pontederia > Pontederia paniculata. The sequence goes on along the minus strand of LTAE01001920.1, from coordinate 51,977 downwards.
TTTTGATACAACTTAAAGTAGAGGGAAAAAGAAAAGAATCATGGGAGAGAAAAGAATCACATTCCTTACCTCTGTAACTGATGGAGGAGAGAAAGAGTAAGAGAAAAAGATCTAACGATTAGGGCTTGGTAAAGAAATAATAATCAAAAGAGTTTTCCTCAATATAGCTCTATTATCTAATCCAACCCAAAGTCCAATTAGTACATATGATTTATTTATTTTCTGATTTAATAAAATCCTAGCTAGGTATTATTATTATTATTATTATTATTATTATTATTATTATTNAACCCAAAGTCCAATTAGTACATATGATTTATTTATTTTCTGATTTAATAAAATCCTAGCTAGGTATTATTATTATTATTATTATTATTATTATTATTATTATTATTATTATTATTATTATTATTATTATTATTATTTTTATTATTATTATCATCACGCATTAAGGTCGTTTTTCACACACAATAAGAAAAAATTCTGTCATCAACCGTCTTGCAAGAAAAAAAGCACTCGTGTACAATTTTTATTGTTTGGATAAGAAAAGCAGAATCATTCCAAATATCCAATTAAATGTAGAGACTACTTTTGCGGAGGTGTACGGGATTCTTTTATTGCATTGATCATACCGTTCACCTTGTTTTATTAACCAAGGAAAAGTTACTTAAAAACCTTATATTTTTATAATGAAAAATTCCTTCGAGCAACTAATTTGTTACTTGGGTATAAGAAAAAAAAAAGGTTGAAGGATGGTGGGCCAAGTAATAAATGTTTGTTTTATGTAATTTATGAGTTGAGCTCTCTGCTTATTGGGCTTTGATATATCTAATTTGAGTTGGGCTTATCTACATGATATCCTGTCATTCAAGAGTAATTTTAACCTTTGTTTTTCGACTTTATACTTTTTTTTTATTCTGCTCATAACTTTGTTTTATAACAAAGTTATTCTTCAACTAATAATAGATGATATATTTTTTCATTTAGTTATTTTCTTTGGTATAAAAGATTTGTTGCATACGCTGTCGTTAATTAAACAAAAAATGTAAAGTAAATAACTATTAAATTGAAGTCAAACTCATGCCGAGATGGATTTTTGGCAATATTTTCATTAGTTTTCTATTGTATAAAACATAATATAATAAATGATGTGACATGTCACTACAAGAATAGCCATTAATGACGTTTACATTTTTATAAATGTGACTAAAGATTATGAGATGTGGTAACGACCAATACTTGTTACTATAATTTGGATATTTTGTAATGTTTATAAAAATGAATAAAGCATAATATGTTTAATAACGTTTAAATAATGTTACCAAAGTTAAAAAAGTTAATAATGAATATTAAATAAATTGATAGTATTAGAAAAAGGATATAGTAACGTATTGCAAATATAGCACTATAAGAGGTCAAAAAGATCATTATTGTTGATATATGATCAAATGGCTAAAGACAATCCCAAATCTTAATGTCTTATTTTCTTAACCTAACAAGGTCTTTTACCTTCTTCCCTTGGTCACGACTCCGGCGAGTTTTCCAGCCATGGCGACCTATGCAACTCGATCTCTGCAACTTCAGTGAGATCTCTGCAACTCCGATGAGATTTCCAGCCACGTCTCAGTCACTCTCGATCTCACTTCGGCAATGCTGCACCGACCCAAAGTTGTTTGCGAGATCTGCTACTGGATATCCCCAGCGGCGATCAAATTTGTGATAACAGCATACGACTCCGGCTTAACGTTTTCAACACATCCTCCCTTCTTAACATCAGGTTCTCTAATCAGATTAAATTTTTGAAAGGTTTTCTATTCTGATCTATGGTTTATTCCTCAGATTTACAATTATTATTTATGTTGATTTAATCAATAGTTCAAGATGTTTTTGTGATCGCCTATTTTTTTGAAGTTTCATGTTCTCATCTCAATATCAAGTTTAATTGGTGCTTTCTGTTTAAACTATTAGGAGATGATAAGCAAACAAATCCTTAAAAGCAGGCTACGAGTTTGCATTGTTTATCAATCATTGTTCATTGTATTTTTTTTTGGTTGATTCATAGTTGTTCATGTTTGCTTTCTATTTTTATTTTCTTTTCTGCAGAAGCAATTTTGAGTGTGCTGTTTGGACATTATCCTTCTACATTTTATATATATAGTCTGCATGAATTGTGTGTATCTGAATACCAATTAACTAGTAAGATTTGAGATGGATACATGTCAGAGTTGGATTATTTAACTCTTGAGTGAAGTTGCTAGATGTCATTACTATTAGTTAATCTTATTGTCCCAAGCAACTGCTGCAGCACAGAACACAAAAAAGGGGGCCGTTAATGGTCTTTTCTTATGATAACATCCAGCCTCATGATGCAATGTAGAGCCTCCACAATTTTCATTTCTTTCAAGAATTAGCAGTATTTTTTCTTATAATACTCTTTGAGGTATGCATGGAACAGAGTAAACTGAATCTAATACATATGAGTTGTACCTATTTTTTTTCTGTGAGGATGTGTCCAAGAAAGGATTATGAATAAATCTGACCAGGAAATCCTCTCATTTCTTTTTAGGCCTGATCTTCTCATTTTTTAGAATATAGATTTGAAAGATAGATTTTCTTTTTGTTGCTGCTGCATCCTGCCAATGGAGTGGATCAAATTGCAGCATTATGTAGATGAAATAATAGCACTTTTTGAACACAACACCTTTTTATTACTGTTTTAATTAGAACTTTATTAAGGAGCATTCTCATGTTGTCATATATACTCGACTGATGTCGAACATCCATGATTTTGAAGTCTGCCAAAAGTTAGAAATTACACTGCTTTTAGTTCTTTTTTTCATTAGAATTTTTGCAAATTAGTGTCTTGTATCTTATTTTTTTATCATCTTCCAATAAATAATTTTGCATATTAGTGCCTTGTTCTTAAAGACTAGAACAAAGTATACTTCTCCCTCAGCTCCGACATGCAATGACGAAGATGAAGCGATCTCGAAAGTTGATTAAGGTGATTCGCCAATTAGAATTCTCTTATTGCTTTAGAGTGATTAATTGTCTATGTTCCAAGAATGGTAGACCAAATCATATTGATAAAAACACATATTGTTATGCTTTTTTCTTTGTAATTTCTAGTTTATTGTTACATTATTTTGTGATTTATCGTGGTATTGATAATATGATTACCTCCTAGTTATTTTGTGCAATATGAACATAGATTGTTATTCATGTCAGCATACCATATAATAAGTGGCAGTTGTACTATAAGTTCATGTTAAATTAATTGTGTTCCTAATGGTCTCAAAGTTAAGAAGGCAATTTCCTCTGCTATGATTGTGTTAATAGTTAATGCTAAATCACATGTATTTGTTTCAGATTTTTTGCATAATCTTCTATAAAGAAAAGGCGCATCGACAAAGCCAGAGTACTTTGGCTTCTTATAGTCATCAACCTGAATCACACTTTCTACGACATATTTTGGATAAACACTAACCAGAAAGATGCTGCCGCCAGTCCACCAGCAACTACCAAAGATCCCCTTCCTAGATTTGAAGTGGCTTGACCTCCAGCAAGGTACTGCTTGGGAGCCTCGTAGATGCCAAACATGACGGCATTTCCAGGGACTTCACATCCCAAAGTCAGGATGAGGCCTTTAAACAGTCCTCTAACCCCAACTTCTTGACAACATGCTTTGCTACATCAATAGGCCCTCCAAATTTTACAGCTGCAGAAGCATTTGCTAAGGCACTCAGCGCTTGCAGCCTGTTTCATGTAACAAAGCAGAAAATTTAAGAATATTTATGAGCACATACAATGTATAGAATTTTACTAGAAAATTTGTTCATGTGGCTGACAGGTAGTTGAAATGCTCTAAAATTATGTAGACTAAATTAATGTTCCAATGAATGATACATCTACTAGTTGCTTTTGAAAAGACCTATGATTAATTGATGCAAATATCAATTGTTAAAATACTTATTGGGAGATTTAAATGACATTAAAATTAATTTTAATGCTTTATTTGTATCAATTAAATTGCACGAAGCATAACATTTCAAAAATTTTAAACATTGAGAAAATATTTTTAGTGACGTTTAAATGCTACCAAATATTATTTTTGGTAACGTTTTGACGTTACTGTTAGTTAGTTTTTGTCACGTTTATGCAGTGAGATGAATCCTCATAGACATCTAGTCACGTTTAAATGTAACTAATATAAAATATTTTGTGACGTTTAAATGTTACTAAAGGTTGTAGTTTTTGTTACATTTGTTTTTTAGTAACGGCTATCGAATACACGTTACATAGACTCTTTTGTAACTTGACTTTGGTGACGTCTGTAGGTAACGTCTAATAAACGTCACAAAAAATTTTTAGTAACGTTTAATCAAGCATCCGTGACGTTTATTAGACATTACTAAAACCAACTTTTCTTGTAGTGTGTATAAGTTATACTAGGCCAATTTATTACTTGGTAAAACTGCAAGAAGAAATAAGGAGTATTTTATTACAAAATATTTATGGTGGAGATAACTTTGCTGAAAAAAAAACAAAGTCAATGAAAATATTTTCGATAAACATATTACTAATCTCTTACAAATTCAGCTTGAGACCATGATTCAACAAGCTAGCAACTTTAAACTAATTAACTTTTGCTAATTAGAAAGTTGAAATATTACCAATATTAGCGAATTAAAATTTTAAATAAGACCTTAGATGGGGAGTTAAATTTTAGAACGAGATTATCATCAAATTAAATTCCTTAATTAATATCGATAGTCATGTAGAACTAAATTAATAAATTTGGATAAGAATTATGAAAAAAGTTGAGAAGTTGAATGATATTCTTGCTACAATTTACTGTTAAGAATATAAATATAAAGATGTTGCTCTTCCTATAGGCTTAAGGTTTTAGGATTGTTGGTAGCACATCAAATTTAACATGGTATCGGAGCCAGAGGTCCTGAGTTCAAACTTCGATGTCGCTCGTATTAAAAATTAATTTCCTCCCTTAGTTGTCCACGTGTTGGGCTTTGAGCTAGATCAAAGTTGTCAGCGGCTCAGACGTGAGGAAGAGTGTTAAAAATATAAATATAAAGATGTTGCTCTTCCTATATGCTTAAGTTTTTAGGATTGTTGGTAGCACGTCAAATTTAACACTTACCAGGTCAAAATCCAATCGGCAAGACCTGTATGTTCGTCCATTTGTAATCGTCTCAATAACTATTGAAAACAAAAAAAGGAAAAATCAAAGGTAATTATAATTAGTAAACGCTTTCTTTAAAAAAAACTTGATGTTATGTGACATGTTGAATATTTGATGGCTTGCCGCTTGCGTGACAGGATTTGAAATGTCACTCATTTTTTTCTATTTTTTTCTCTGTACGATGACATATATATCACTTTGTTAGAGCCCCTCCAACAAAACTTCACCAAAGTTAATCGGATCATTCAAATATAATAAAATTCCGTACTGTAGTAGTTCACTGTGCAGCCCAAAGACCTCCGCAGCCCAATCCCTTCACGCGCTTCAAGGTAAAGTCCTCGGTGTCTCCGCAGCTCCAGAAATATAAATTTTCTTCATAGTTTTTTTTTCTCTCATTCTTCTCTCTTATGGTTGTAGGGCAAGGTTGCGTTGTCGTCCGGCGATGTCTGGTCTCGGCCGCGGATGAAGAGGAACACGTATGAAGAACCACCGCTTCGCTTGTGAGAAGTACGCTCATAATCGAAGAGTCTGGATCTGTGGAAGATGGAGAAGAGACTTCACGTAAGAATAAGAATAAGAAGAAGAAGTGAAGAAGGAAAGGATTCGAGCTCTCGGCGGCTCCTCGACTCAAAGTCGTCAATTTTATTTTCCAAAAGATAAGTCTTCCTCTTTACACCCTCTTATTTATAGTACTCGGATTTTTCCCAACTTCTCTCCCTCGTTTTACGACTACTATAACTATCTTTTCTTAACATGTTATAATCTCCATAATACGCTGGTTTTCTCGTCTTTCTTGGTCTTCTCTTGTCGGCTGCTTTCCGCTCTTCAGTTGCCTCTCCTTCTCCTCTTTCTTCTGCTGATTCCTCTATTGCTTTATTGGATTTCCTTGCTTCCCCTGCTTTTTCTTCCATTTCTTCTTCTAGAATCTGTACTCTCTCTCAACTGACTTCACTGCATTTTCCCTCCTTTTCTCCCTAATGTCTCATTATGTTGTTGTTGTCTTTGTTGTATTCTCAAGGAACATAACAATTTCCTCCCTCGTTTGAAAAATAACATCGTCCTGGATGTTAAAACTGATATTTTTTTTAAAATGTTGATAGATCTTCATTTGTTTGCTGAACTTTACTTAAATTGAACTGTAAAACGTGAAAATTTTTTTCTTGAACAGAAATAACCAGAACATATTCTTGTAGGACTTCCTCGCATAATCATAGTATAATGCATAGACTCTTTTGGCAAGCATCTTAACTATGGATAACACCTTAATAGGATGAGAATTCTCAAAAATCTTTAGATTTTCCATTCTCAAATGTTTGAAACTATAAAAGAGATTTAAGGAGTAGTAATAACTTAGCATTCCAACTCCAATAGGATAATATCCACTTGTGATTGTCTTCAAATTCTAGCATTTCAAAATTGTTATTAGATCATTATTAACCAAAGAAAGATGAATTAGAACTGAAAAAATTAGAATTTCCACATCTCGCCTCCACTCTCTTATTGCCGAAAACTTTTGCAGCAAAAAAATTCTCAGAAAGGTTAAAAGTTGCTAAATCAGAAATATTTATAAAGTCGTGAAGATTAGGAAATTTTTCATGTGCACTATCATTTTCCTGGCATAGTGCATTGAATTCATCTTTATGCAATTCAAGTAGGTCTTCTCTAATAAAAGCAAATTGTTGACTAATAAACTGTTGAGTGTCAAGAGTTGAACATAGTCCTTTGGACTCATAGAACAACACATTTTGTTCTTGCATGTTATTTGCCTTCTTGAGAGTAGTAGATGTGTCCACTGAATGATTAGTAGATACAGATGGAATAGTAGAAGGATCATGAGTATAATCATAAGGACTATGATGAGTAGATGCAACAATCTTGTGATTCAGACTATCAAACTTCATGATTAGTGCTGCTAGAGTATTGCTGATATTAGTAAAGTTATCATTCATAGAAGCCATCATGTATTCCATTTGTATCAGAAATTATTTATGATTCATATTTTCATCCATATGATCTTCATACCCAATCATATTTTCGTCCATTTTGGACCCGATAATATCGGACATAATTTTTGCTTCAAAACTGATAACTCATTCCTTATAACACTATCAAGAATGTAGGTTCTGAAGATAGACTGCTAGAAGAACAATCAAGAATTGATGTGAAAAATCACACGCTAAAAACTCAGCAAGTATACTGGTCGCACAAGTAAGAAAATGATGAGAAGAGTGTCGAACCCACGAGGATTGATGAATTTTAGATTCTGAATTTTTATCTTGAAATCCGATTTAAGATTTACAATGAATTAGAAAAGAGATAAGATAAGATAAAAAATAAGAAGAAAAGATAAAAAATAAAATATAAAAGAAAAGATAAAATGATAAAAAGATTTAGTTTGTTAGGATTAAAATTATGTTTCACCCCTATTATCTTCTAGATTTATTCAATGAAAGTGTTTGAATGTTAGATGGTGGAAGAATTGATTTAAATGTATAAGACTTCGGAAACGGATGACTTAACTATCTTAATCTTAAATTAGATCAGGAGTACGTGAAAATGTTAAACCTAAATTAATTTAAATTAAAATGCAATAAAATCTAATCCTAAATTACTAGGCCTCTTTCGAGTGAATAGCAACCCACAACTTATGAATTCTGGAAACAGATAGACATAAATCTTTCATACAAGAATTTAAACACTTGAAAACGGTCGAACAGAAATACGCTAGGAAAACAACCTGCGTCGCGTCCAAAACGGACCGCGTCCGGACAGATGAAAACACGGCTTCTCAAAAGAGAAAAAACAGATTCAAAACGATGGCGGAGGTGAAAACGGCCTCTGTTAGACGAACACAGTCCGTTTTGCCTCGGCCGAAAATCGTGCTTCACAGAAATCCGAAACAAAATTAATTAAGAGTAAAATACTAACAATATCTTTCGATTAAAGTTAATAAAATACTCAATAAAGTTTCAGAAAATATCAAATCACAAACTAAATAAGGTTTAACAGAAATTCTTTCGAAAGAAAGATGAATCTAAGCCTTAAGAAATAAGATTAAAAAAACAAATAGATCCGCAGAATCCTATTGCTTTCTAGATCTTCAATCTGGCTCCAAGGCTTCTCCTCCAAAGTTGGCTTCTCAGCTCTTCAAAGACCTGAAAAATATGAGGAGTTTCTGATTCTGTTTTGTCTTTTGAGAAATATGTGCTGTCAAAGATCAGAGATATCAGATCATCCCTAAGTTTGATGTATGGAGGCCTTTTTATAGGTGAAATTTGGAGGTGAGGCCTGACATCACACGGTTGGGAAGAGTTTGAATTGAATAAGACTTCATATGAGCCATCAGATCGGCGAACCGACATGTGCGGTGACAACAGAGATCGTTTTATCCCAACACAGCCTGTTTAGACTGAAATTTGAGTTTGAGTGCAACATGACTTTGAGCATGATTGGTGATTCTCCGCGATGATGACACGTGGCATAATCTGGGACGTTGATAGTGCTCATTTTGATCCAAAACAGCCTATTTTGAAGCAACACAGGCCATTTTGGCTTGATGGAAAATGGGAGTTTTTTCTTCAATGTTGAACACGAGCCGTTTTGGATGAACACAAGCCATTTTAGCATGACCAAGTTGGGGGCTCCGAAAGCACGAGTTAAACACGGGCCATTTTGAAGGAACACAGGCCGTTTTGGCTTGGTGGAAAACGAGAGCTTCAAAAATGAGTTGAACACAGGCCGTTTTGGTTGAACACAACCCATTTTGCTTCTTTAATTTCTGAGTCCGCTCGATCAAATATTCAATTTGAAGTATTTGTCATAAATTGATGTAATTTCCCTAAAAATTAACCATATATAGCACTAAGGTAGAATCTGAGTCATGAATGAAATATCAACTGAAATAACTGAAATAACGCATGAATTAATGTAAAATACTAGAAAAATAATATAAAATAGATGCATGTAATATGTATATTTTTGCATGCATCAAACATCCCCAAGCTTGAATACTTGCTTGTCCTCGAACAAGAACTAAAGACAAAGCTCAAGAATTCAGAGAATCCATCATGGCTTCCATCCTACCAATCGATACTTTCCTCCTACTATTCTTTTACACAACTATCACCAAGTATCTTTTCACAAACAAAAAATCCCAGCTTTGTAAAAGTTCTGAACATAGACATATTTAAACATTTCTAATCCAGCCTAAAAAAAATATAAAAATATAAAGTTAATCATATAAAAGCATTAATGTTGAAAACATAAATAATAATTGAGCTTAAGATATTTAAATATTTAAATTCAACTTTTTCATAACTTTTTCTTTCATTTAATTTCTATTTCAAACTTAGCTCTGATTTGAATACTCCAGTGTTTACCCATATTGCACAAGGTGGTACATGTAATAGGCTTTTAATCGGTGGATCCCAGACCAATTGACCTAAGGTCACCAGGCATAAACCCCTACGGATCTAATTACTCGGACACACCAAGGTTCCAGATAACACTTTCGCATCTTATCAACTTTAAGCAATTAATTTTTTTTTAAATTCCACAAATTCTTACACTTATTATTCCAAAATATGCATAAGCTCAAAAATTACTTAATACGTTCAATAAAAATGCAACTATAATCATAACTAAATAAGAGAAAAATAAAAGCAAGCTAGACAAGAAAATGTAGTACTTAGTTCATAACTTTACTCAGCAACTTTCTACTTTTCCAATACCCAATACAGAGGCAATCATTGATAAAAAGGACAATAATTGGATTTTATATATTAGTAAGTTGTCTAAAAGTTAGTGCTAAAAGGTCAGTCAAGGTTAGCAAGTTAGTTAATTTGACACAATAATTTTTTTTGTCTAATGCAACAAAATGCAGTACATCATGCAAACAAAAGCAAACATGCAACTAATGCATATGATAGATGACAAAATGTATGACCATGCACCATCCCCAAGCTTTAAATCAAACATTGTCCTCAGTGTTGGAAAGTTTTGAGAGACAATAAAATGCAAACAAAATGCAGAAACTAGAAAATAAATGAAGAGAAAAGATACGACATGAGTGTGAAAGCGTAGTGGTGTCGGCGGAAACTTTGAGGCATTGTTGAAAATGGAAGAAAATGGCCCGCCCTGAATGACGAGATGTGTGCATCGAAGATGATGAAAATGGGCCCCGCTGATGGAAACGAGCCATTTCAGGTAGTCGATGACGCGGTCGAGTTGAGAGAGAAGCACGACCGAAGAGAGTGTGCGACCGGTGTTGAAGATGGCGGCCTGCAGTTGATGGCGTCGACACGATGACGATGTAAGGCGTGCCGGGTGTTGAAGAGTGAGGTCGTCGAAGATCCGGCAAGAGGAACACGACCGGCGTTGCAGAGCACGGCCGATGTTGAAATCGAGGTAGCTGGAGGGCCGTTAGACGAGGTCCGTTATGGAATCTTACAGCCCGTAATACTCCAGCGAAGCGTAGCTCGAATCTGTCACGGGGTGTAATGGATGGTAGAGGGCCATAATGGTGGAGGAATATGGAAGACGTGATGATGAATTAGGTGCATCACGACCCGTTATAGTTGGTAACGACCCGTAAGTTGGGTAACGTCAGGGTAAATATGTGCTTACGAACCGTGATAAGATCTTACAGTCCATGATGATGATGTTACAGTGTTATCAGATATGAAACTCGCGGACCGTGGGTCGGGTATTTTCAATTGATCGACTTCTAGAGGTGACTTACGGCCCGTGATAGGTGATCACAGTTTGTGACATGTTGAGGATCAAAATGTTGGCTACAGAAAAGGCCGTGATGGAAGCATCACGACTTGTTATGCATCGAGTATAGCTCCAAGAATTGGTTTACGGGTCGTGACAAGATGTTACGACCGGTAATAAAGTTTAAGTGTTGACACATTGGTGTTATTGCGGGGAGTGATAGCTCCTACTGGGTGTGACTGGGTTTCACGGCCCGTGATAAGTTGTCACGGCCCGTGACACGAGAGCAAATGCTAAGGCTCAAAATATGACACGCAACCAGATGCCTTGGTGACGTGATGAATCAACTGACCCTTCCTATGTTCAGCATTGTGACTCCTTTCTTCACTTAAGACCTGGTCACAACAAAACTTGAAGAATTTCTGTTAGATATCCTAAAACAAAAGACCTAACTAAAACCAAATGAAATTAAAATGAAAAGTAAGAAAATTGGGTTGCCTCCCAACAAGCGTCATTATTTAACGTCGTAGACTCGATGCCTCCAATTGATGTTTAATTCTGAGAATGAGGGGAATTGCAAGTGATGATGCATCCAATTGTCTCCAGCTTTTGGTAACCTTCTGTAGTGATTTTTGCTTTACCCTTATTTTGAGTTTTTTATTTCTCCTCCGGCTGATTTGGAGTTGGGCTTTTTGGTCGCCATTGCTTAGATGAACTTGGTGCATCTAATCTTGAAGGTGGTGGTGCTGGTGACGACACTGTAGATGGTGTCACGCTCTCATGTAGTGGTGCATGAATAGGAGCTGAAGCTGTAATGACTAAACTTTCCAAAGGTGAGCTCCTCCTTCGGACTTTTCCATCCTTAATGATATTTTCACTTGTCTCCTTTACCCTCCATTGAGCAGTCCATATTCTCTGATGATATTGTCTCTTGGGTCTCCACTTTCTGTGATAAAAGTTCTGTTGGTGGCATGGATATATGACCGTTGGTGGTCCCCCAGAGATGCAACAATTTGAGAAGACAACTGCGCAACTTACTTCTCAAGTGCTTGAATTTTTTTCTCCATATGTTCAAATTTGAGTTGAAATTCTGCTGGCTGGGGAGGAGGAAGATTGTGAACTACTTTACTGTGTTTTTATAGTTGAGTCAATTGGGCCTCCAAATTGTTGATCAACTGGTCGTGCTGAGTAAATTTGTGCTGAATTGTTGATACAACTTGACCAATCATGTCCTCCAACTTGACTTTATTGATGATTTAAGGACACCACATGTCTCTGTATTGTGTCCTTCAATTTCTGAAATCTGAGTTTTCATGTTTTTGATGTGCTCTTCTTGCATGTAAACTTTGGACAACACTGTGCTCATCATTTGAGTTAGCATAGCTAGTGGATTCATTGAAAGGGCATCCACTTTGGCTTGAATAGATGCACTGATGTCACATTTTCCAGGTTGATTAATGCCAACTTGAATTACTTTAGGAGTATCCTCTGGCTTGTGGCTCGAAGAGGCTTTCGATGAATCAAGTTGTTTCTGCTGCTGGACTTCAACTTGTTTCAAATTTATTTTCTTCTCCTCCACTTGTGGCTTTGGTTGATTTGACTTATGTTTCTTTGTCATTGAGGATAAATTTTTTCCTGAAATAAATCAGAAAAATAAACCGTAAAATTTTCCGACACAAACACAAATCGTTTTCAAGGAACACGGTCCGTGTTCGTTGTCAAATAGTCCATGTTTGGTTAGACGCGAATTGTGTCACTTAGGAAAACAAATTTCAAAATTTTCAGATTAATAGATGATTAAAATTTCAGAAATAAAAATTTAAAACAATCCCCGGCAACGGCGCCAAAAACTTGATGCGACTTTTATGAACTATATCAAATCCCCGGCAACGGCGCCAAAAACTTGATGCAAAAAATCGCACGCTAAAAACTCAGCAAGTATACTGGTCGCACAAGTAATAAAATGATGAGAAGGGTGTTGAACCCACGAGGATTGATGAATTTTAGATTCTGAAATTTTATCTTGAAATCCGATTTAAGATTTGCAATGAATTAGAAAAGAGATAAGATAAGATATAAAATAAGAAGAAAAGATAAAAGATAAAATATAAAAGAAAAGATAAAATGATAAAAAGAAGTTTGTTAGGATTAAAAATTTGTTTCACCCCTATTATCTTCTAGATTTATTCAATTAAAGTGTTTGAATGTTAGATGATGGAAGAATTGATTTAAATGTATAAGACTCCAGAAACAGATGACTTAACTATCTTAATCTTAAATTAGATCAAGAGTACGTGAAAACGTTAAACCTAAATTAATTTAAATTAAAACGCAATAAAATTTAATCCCAAATTGCTAGTCCTCTCTCGAGTGAATAACAACCCACAACTTATGAATTCTGAAAACAGATAGACATAAATCTTTCATACAAGAATTCAAACACTTGAAACGTCTGAATAGAAATACGCCAGGAAAACGGCCTGCGTCACGTCCGAAACGGACCGCGTCCGGGCAGATGAAAACACGGCTTATCAAAAGAGGAAAACATATTCAAAATGATGGCGGAGTTGAAAACGACCTGTGTTAGACGAGCACGGTCTGTTTTGCCTCGGCCGAAAATCGTGCTTCACATAAATCCGAAACAAAATTAATTAAGAGTAAAATACTAACAGTATCTTTCGATTAAAGTTAATAAAATACTCAATAAAGTTTCAGAAAATATCAAATCACAAACTAAATAAGGTTTAAAAGAAATTCTTCCGAAACAAAGATGAATCTAAGCCTTAAGAAATAAGATTAGAAAAACAAACAAATCTGCAGAATCCTATTGCTTTCTAGATCTTCAATCTGGCTCCAAGGTTTCTCCTCCAAAGTTGGCTTCTCAGCTCTTCAGAGACCTGGAAAATATGAGGAGTCTCTTATTCTGTTTTGTCTTTTGAGAAATATGTGTTGTTAGAGATCAGAGATATCATATCATCCCCAAGTTTGATGTATGGAGGTCTTTTTATAAGTGAAATTCGGAGGTAAGGCCTGGCATAACACAGTTGGGAAGAGTTTGAATCGAATAAGACTTCATATGAGCCATCAGATCGGCGAACCGACATGTGCGGTGACAACACAGGCCGTTTTATCCCAACACAGCACGTTTTGACTGAAATTTTAGTTTGAGTGAACACGACTTTGAGCACGATTGGTGATTCTTTGCGATGATGACATGTGGCGCAATCTGGGACGTTGATAGTGTTCGTTTTGATCCAAAACAGCCTGTTTTGAAGCAACACAGTCCATTTTGGCTTGATGGAAAACAGGAGCTTTTTCTTCAATGTTGAACACGGGCCGTTTTGGATGAACATAGGCCATTTTAGCATGACCAAGTTGCGGACTCCGAAAGCACGAGTTGAACACGGGCCATTTTGAAGGAACACAGACCGTTTTGGCTTGGTGGAAAATGGGAGCTTCAAAAGTGAGTTGAACACATGCGGTTTTGGTGGAACACAACCCGTTTTGCTTCTTTAATTTATGAGTCCGCTCGGTCAAATATTCTATTTGAAGTATTTGCCATAAATTGATGTAATTTCCCTAAAAATTAACCATATATAGCACTTAGGTAGAATCTGAGTCATGAATGAAATATCAACTGAAATAACTGAATGCATGAATTAATGTAAAATACTAGAAAAATAATATAAATAGATGCATGTAATATGTATATTTTTGCATGCATCAAATTCCAAAAGAGAACTCAGAAATTTTCTTCAATTGTTTAGGAAGAACTTAGAATTCCATCTTTCAAATAAGAAACAAGAGTTCTCTCAATGAAAGCACCAAATGTTAGAGCCCCGCCAACAAAACTTCACCAAAATTAATCGGATCATTCAAATATAATAAAATTTTGTACTGTAGCAGTTCACTGTGCAGCCCAAGACCTCCACAGTCCAATCCCTTCAGGCGCGTCAAGGTAAAGTCCTCGGTGTCTCTGCAGCTCCAGAAATATAAATTTTGTTCACAGGTTTTTCTCTCTCACTCTTCTCTCTTCTGGTTGCAGGGCAGGGTTGCGTTGTCGTCCGACGATGTCTGTCTCGGCCGCGGATGGAGAGGAACACGTATGAAGTACCACCGCTTCGCTTGTCGAAAGTACACTCATAATCGAAGAGTCCGGATCTGTGGAAGATGGAGAAGAGACTTCACGCAGGAACAAGAATAAGAAGAAGTGAAGAAGGAATGGATTCGAGCTCCCGGCGGCTCCTCACTCAAAGTCGTCAATTTTATTTTTAGAAAGATAAGTCTTCCTCTTTACACCCTCCTCTTATTTATAGTACTCGGCTTTTTCCTGACTCCTCTCCCTCGTTTTACAATACTATAACTATCTTTTTTTAACATGATATAATCTCCATAACGCGCTGGTTTTCTCGTCTTTCTTGGTCTTCTCTTGTCGGCTGCTTCCGACTCTTTACCTGCCTCTCCTTCTCTTTCTTCTGCTTATTCCTCTACTGCTTTACTGGATTTCCTTGCTTCTCCTGCTTTTTCTTCTATTTTTTCTTCTGGAATTTGTACTCTCTCTCAACTGACTTCACTGCATTTTCCCTCCTTTTCTCCCTAATGTCTCCTTCTGTTGTTGTTGTCTTTGTTGTATTATGCAGGAACATAACACACTTTAATCAGAAACAATGGATTTTATCACTCTTGGCCAACGGACTCTTCAGTGTGTCACAATTTTACTTCATCAGTTACTTTTATTTTGACCATAACAGCATAAAAAAAATAAAAGGAAAAAACATTTAAGATCAAATGTGAAACAGATAAATTTGTTTATTACTTCAACGCTGGTCATCAAATCCGAGAGTCAAAATGTCACCAGCTTAGTTTTAGGTTCTTTTTCTCAAATTGAATTAATGAAGATTAGTAGTCTTTAAATTAATAAAAAAATACATAAAAGAATGGATAAATCTTAAGTAGATGAAGTTACGTTTTATTTTCTAAAAGTAGATCGTTAAAAAAATCAGTAGAGGTCTGTCCCTCTCTCAACTCACCTTGGCATCATATAAATTTAATTAGATGAGGTTAACATGAAAATCAAACATTTCATGTCTGCTCAACTTATTAGTGTTTTTCTTTCTTGATGACTTGTGTTGTATTTTCTTTTCGGCTCCTCAACTATACTCATTATTGATCCATTGTCTTCATCTTTACTTTGAGATAGAATAGTACCCTCAATTATGGTATGATCTCACTTTGATCTTCAATCTCCAACTTATAAATAATAATGAAAACTCACCCATTGACTAATAGTAACATATAAATAGAACAATTCCTTAACGAATATAACATACATTTTTTTAATAAATAGTAAATAATAATAGAATTGTATAATTTTTTTAAAAAAGGAATAGTGCTTGTTGCCTCTTTTTTTATCATTTACGAGAAGGGGATAACGTCGAGGTATAAGATCACTTGGTATCAAAAAAGGATGAATTTTGTAATAAAAAAATAAATTAATTTTACAAAATAAAAGCGGAAGCTCAAAATTGATTATTGCAAAACTCAAATTCAAAAGCCCTCAATAATGAATAAGTGCAATAATGATACAAATGAAAATGCAAGATAATAAGTAAAGAAAGCAAGAGAGAAATGCAAACTCAAGACAATGAAATTATTGACGAGGTTCGTCCATGGTCCGACTGCTCGACCTTGAAACTACGAAGATCCACTAGCTTTCCTTCATAGGGCAAGAAAGACTCACTTACACCAAACTCATCATTTGTCCACATTAGACGAGATCTCTTCTTCAAGGAAGCTCATAATTTCACATTTTTTTCCTCTAAAAAAGCTATGTGAAAATTTCTCTTACAATGAAATCAAGTCTCTCACAGAACACAACTAATATGCTCTCTCACATCTCTCTTTTATAATTTCACACTAAAAGATAGAAGAAAAAAAGAAGATTCAACCATTTAGCTCAAGAAGCTTGTAAATTTGATTCCATTTTGATGTTTGTGTTTCCTATGAAGCCTCACTTCATTCTAATTCTTTGTAATATCTTTTTTAAGTGTCTTCTACCAATATGATCATTGCTATTTTTTTGACTCAAAATTTAGCTATTATAACTTTTTTTCAAATATACCCTTGCACTATTTTAGTCATAACTCTATGCACAAATATCCAGTCGAGCCTATTAAGATTATCTACAACTTTTGTATTCATGTCTTGATCTAAATTTGATGTGAACATGCTCAAATATCTTGTTGACGTTTGTATAGGAGGATGTGAGGCTAAGGTCGATCGATCGACCTCGTACTAGCTCAAATTGACCTTGTGCTAGGTTAGACTGATCTTGTGCCAGGTCGGACCGACTCTCGCTTCTGGCCCTTTCCTTGATTAGGCGTGATCGACTTTACAGTGGTGTCCATCCGGCGTTGTTACTAACCTCTTCCGACCTTCTTAGGTTCAACCGACCTTCTAAGTTGGTCCATCCGACTCTTCAAAAATTTAATAATTATGATGCATCAAATCATACAAAAATTCTGATCGTCATTCCGCCAATTTTTTCATCACTTAAACAATTTATTATTATAACCCAATTTAAAAAATAAATTAGAATAGTCAAATGTTAATATAAAGTTTAACACATAGAACTATCTTTTACCAATTAATCTCTATTGGATGTTTCTAATATGTTCAGGTTTGTACCATCAAAGCATAAAAGGATAAGGCATAAAAACCTATGTTCCAACAATCTCCTCTTTTTTTATGATGACAGATCGAGAAATATAAAAAAAACTAATTTAGGAAGTAAGGGATGCTAAGTTCAAAAGTTTTACTCCTCTAAAATTATACTCCTCCTAACAATTCAAATAATCAAGTTGAGCTTAATTATAAGGTGTTTTTCATATCATTTTCATGTTGGATTGTATACTTTTAAGTGCATTCATAAAGATTTTACTATAGAAAGAACAATCTAATCACTTCTTTGATTCTCTAATAAACATATATGATAACTTAATAATCATATTGCTCTATTTTTTCTCCACCTTTTGTTACATAATAAAAAAAGTTTCAATTAAGCATATGCAAGAGAAAAAGGATAACTTCCCAACAGTTTATGCTAAGTTTTCACCATATTCAAAGAGGTGTTATGACATAAGGTTCAATGACTTATGAATACGCACAAAGGCTATCAACTTTTCTCATATCAAATAAGTTCATATTTCTTCAAAACTTCTCCTCTTTTTGTCACATAAAAGGAATTTGCAAGTTAGTTTGTGATCGATAAAGTTTGATTTTTCTAAATTACATATCTTTCATATTTTCACTTCTTTTTAAAGCATATGTGACTTTTGGAGCTTATAATATTTTCATTTCTTTCTCTCATGACTTCTTCTCCCACTTTCTTACTTAATCTTATATATGAATATTTTTTTTGCTTATATTAGTTATATATATTTTTCTCCCCTTGTTTTACCATAAAAAATGATATAATATTTTCTTCCCCTAAACTGATGAATGATTCTTGAGGATTGAATATACGAGCTTGATATTTATAGGTAAAACATAAAACTCAAGAAATTTTATATAAATAAAATTTTGCATAAAACCTTGAGACAACAATGTCGTAATATTTTAATATTAAGTCCATATATTTTATTGGAAGACATGTAAATTTTTTTTACTATGATAATAACATGTCATACAAGTCAATTAGTTTAGGTATCAAGCATAAAAATGATAATTCATAGCGAATATATTTCTTCCTAATCGTATGCTTAAGCATAAAATTTAACAATCATAATAACTATATACATTGACTTTCAAATTATATCATTATGATCAATAAAATATGTCAAATAATATTTTCATTTCTTTCTCTCATGACTTCTTCCCCCACTTTCTTACTTAATCTTATATATGAATATTTTTTTTCACTCATATTAGTTATATATTTTTTTTCTCCCCTTGTTTTGCCATAAAAAGTGATATAATATTTTCTCCCCCTAAACTGATGAATGATTCTTGAGGATTGAATATACGCGCTTAACATTTATAGGTAAAACATAAAACTCAAAAAATTTTATATAAATAAATTTTGCATAAAGCCTTGAAACAACAATGTCATAATATTTTAATATTAAGTCCATATATTTTATTGGAAGACATGTAAATATTTTTTACTATGAAAATAGCATGTCATACAAGTCAATTAGTTTAGGTATCAAGCATAAAAATGATAATTCATAGCGAATATATTTCTTCCTAATCGTATGCTTAAGCATAAAATTTAACAATCATAATAACTATATACATTGACTTTCAAATTATATCATTATGATCAATAAAATATGTCAAATAATATTTTCATTTCTTTCTCTCATGACTTCTTCCCCCACTTTCTTACTTAATCTTATATATGAATATTTTTTTTCACTCATATTAGTTATATATTTTTTTTCTCCCCTTGTTTTGCCATAAAAAGTGATATAATATTTTCTCCCCCTAAACTGATGAATGATTCTTGAGGATTATAAAGCCTTGAAACAACAATGTCATAATATTTTAATATTAAGTCCATATATTTTATTGGAAGACATGTAAATATTTTTTACTATGAAAATAGCATGTCATACAAGTCAATTAGTTTAGGTATCAAGCATAAAAATTATAATTCATAGAAACTATATTTCTTCCTAATCGTATGCTTAAGCATAAAATTTAACAATCATAATAACTATATACATTGACTTTCAAATTATATCATTATGATCAATAAAATATGTCAAATAAAGTTTTTTAGGATCATAAGGTGCATGCACACTCAATTATCTTATATTGTAACAAATTATAACCATAACAACCTAAGAAATTTAAGGCTCATATGATAACACAAATGTTCATAAGTATATATCAATGTGCTTATTATAATTATGATATTCAAAGTATGCTTATAAGCATTTTAAAAATTCACTCCTACTTTCATGTGACCCATAGATGTAATCATATTAATTTGGCAATTAGATAAAACTCGTAATGCCAAGATATTACTACAAAAGATTAATCAAGTATAGAGACTCACTTGGCATAACCAAGTGTCACATAAATAAATCATGTAAGAATTGTATGAGCTTGATTTTTTTCATATCAAAATAATCTTATCAAATTAACAACATAAATAATTTTCAAATAATTATTAAAAAACAAAAGTATTTTTTAACTAGTTTGTGGTTAAAGTATGCAATTATATATTGAAACTTATTAAAAATGCATCTAATTAAATTTATTAATAGTTTATCATTTATGATAATATCAAAATGATTACAAAATCAAGTTCACATGTTCATATTTTTTTCTTTTTTCATAAAAGTATCACATTCATAAACATGACAATGATTAAAAGATAATTATACTTTTTTCCATGACAAATAGAACAAGTGAACAATCAGTTAGTGGTGAATGTTCACATCGATTGAAAACTTGGTTCGATCATCGCAACTTTTTTCTCAAAAAAATATAGATAATTGAATCAAGCTGATTCGAATTTCTTGAGAAAGCAAATAGCAAAAGTCTGTTACATAATGTAAGGTATAAATTCTTCATATAGTCCTCCCTTAAAAATAAAATTTATAACTGAACAACAAATTCAGCCTCCTCATGACAGTTAAAGCACGTACGTTCAGTGCAACTTCAATGATTAGTGTCTCTTTTCCTAGACTGATATTCTAACAAATCTAGATTTGATGCGAGATACGAGGTGCCAATATTCTCCTCCAATTGCGCATTTCCTTTCAAGTTCAGGGCACCCTTCAATTTTCAAGCATTCGAGGATTGGCAGACGCTAATTAGTTTAGGTATCAAATATAAATTATAACTCATAGCAAACATGTTTCTTCCTAATTGTATGCTTAAGCATAAAATTTGACAATCATAATAATTATATATATTGACTTTCAAAGTACATCATTATGATCAATAAAATATACAAATAAAATTTCTCAAGGATCACAAGGTGTATGCACACTTAGTTGTCTTAGTAACAAGTCATAAACATAATAATCTAAGAAACTCAAGGCTCGTTTGATAGCATAAAAGTTCATAAGTATATATCAATGTGCTTATTCTAATCATGATGTTCAAATTATGCTTATAAGCCTTTTCAAAAAATTTCACTCCTAATTTCATGTGAGTCATAGATATAATCATATCAAATTAACAATTAAATAAATTCGTAATGTCAAGATACTACTACAAAAGATTAATCAAGTATACAAACTCGCTTAGTATAACCAAGTGTCATCAAATCGATTTGCATAAATAAATTATGTAAAAACCAATGTTTTAATAACCGGATTGGAATGTCAACTGGGTCACGGTTGAATCGGTTCGATTGGGTTCAACCGGATTAGAGCAAATTTTTATCAAAATAAGATATTTTATATATATAAAAAATAAGCAATAAACTAGTCATTGTCATTTAATACTTTAAAATGATAGAACAAATCGAGTAAGTAAATATCTCACTAGATAACATACATATTTTAGAATGATTATACACTATTAAATAATATAGTTGAAATTTTTTAACAAAGATAAAAAACATTATGAAATTAAAAAAAGAATATAACAAAAGAAAGTTATGAGAATTTGAATAAAAAATTAAACTAAGACATGCAAATTTTAGTTTTTATTATGCAACATAAGTAATTGATTGTTCAGAAAAAAATAAGTTATGAAAATAAATTTTAATTTTCATTATGCAAAATAAGTTACGAGAATATAACACGATCTCCTGTGTTTCAAACTCATGAGAATGCATATGAAAAAATAATATGAAAAAAAAGAAGGAAAAATTGAGAAACAAATCAACACTTACTTGTATTAGGAAGCCGAGATGCAAGTAATCGTCTCTTGGAGTTTTGCGACCACGAGAATGCAGATATAAAAGATAATATGAAGGCAACTGAGTTTTTCCATTTTTTTTATTTTGTCAATATCCTTAAAAAACCTTATCCAGGTTCCAAAGCAAAAAAAATAAAAAATCGGGTTTAATCAATTTTAACGGTTCAACTCGGTTTTACTGGTCCAAACCGATTCTTTTCGGTTTTTTGTCAATTCCGAGTTTTATATTAAATCAGAACGGATTTGATATCGGTTCATGGTTGATCGGTTCAACCGGCGATCCGGTCTGATTTTCAAAATATTGGTAAAAACTGTATGAACTTGATTTTTTTCATATCAAATTTTATCAAATTAACAATGCATAATTGATTTTCAAATAATCATTCAAAAGCAAAAATATTTTTTATTTTTAACTAATTTGTGATTAAAGTATTCAATATATGATTCAAATTTATTAAGAAAGTATCTAATTAAATTTAAATAGTTTAGCATTTATGATAATATCAAAATGATTACAAAATTAAGTTCACATGTTCACATTCTTTTTTTTTCATAAAAGTATCATATTCATAAACATAATAATGACAACGATAAAAAAATAATTATGCATTTCTCTCTGCAACAAATAGAACAAGTGAATGGCCGATAGACTCCAGTGTGGTGAATGTTTACATCGATTGAAAACTTCGATCATTGCAACCTTTTTGTCAAAAGAAAATATAGATAATTGAATCAAGCTGATTCCAATTTCTTGAGAAAGCAAATACCATGCGTTGGTTATATAATGTAAGGTATAAATTCTTCGAATAGTCCTCCCTTAAAAATAAAACTTATAACTGAACAACAAATTCAGCCTCCTCGTAACAGTTAGGTCTCGTTTGGATGACGGATTAGGTGTGGATGTGGAGGGTTACTGATGGATGAGTTAAGAAGGGTTATTATAACTCATGTTTGGATATTTTATTTTTTGATGATATAAAGGTTATGGATGATTATGATAACCCTTAAAGCCACTATATTTCTATTCCACCGATTTGGTGAAATTGGATGGGTTAGACTTTTTATTCCGAACCTACCCTCAGTCTCATTTACTATTTTAAATTATTTTTATCATTTTTTTAATGCATGCAAGCAAAGATCCTAGAGTTCTTGTACGTAATATGTAAAATATTGATTCTCTAGTTTACATTTTTTATCCAAACGAAATATTGGTTATCTTATACCATCCATTATCATTTATATTTATCCAAACATAGGCAAAAATAATCTTCCTCAATCCATAAATTTTCAACCCTTCTTGACCATCTCAACCTATCCATCATAATCCCTTCATCACTAAACATCCAAACGAAGCCTTAAAGAACGTTCGTTCAGTGCAATTTCAATGATTAGTATCTCTTTTCCTAGACTGATATTCCAACAAATCTAGATTGGATGCGAGATACGAGGTGCCAATATTCTCCTCCAAATGCACATTTCTTTTCAAGTTCGGGGCACCCTTCAATTTTCAAGCATTCGAGGGTTGGCAGACGTTGCAGCAAAGCATCGGGTAATGATGTCAGATCAGCGCATTCTTCAATATGCAAATGACGGAGAGCTGTCAGATGTGCGTGTATTGAGGATGATGATGCGCTAGTCAGGTTGCAACAGTCGTAGATCGTCAAAGTTCTCAGGGAGTTCAAGCCCTCTAACACCTCAGGCAAACTTTTCAGAGCTTGGCAACCGCTTATAGTGAGGCGCTAGAGGGAGGTCATGTTTCTCCAGAGTCCAGAACACCTAGAAGAGAACATCCAATCGCAATCCATGAGCAACATCTCTTCAAGGCATGAGCCAAAGGCAGTCATCTCCTCATCCTCCTCCTGATCCAACGTCCTCAAAGCTGGCTTGTCACAACATAAGCTTAAAATTTCAAGTTCAACTAATGAAGTTGAAGCGATTATTGGTCCAAGTGGGATCTTGTTGCAACAATTTAATCTTAGTACCTTAAGGAGCGGGAGCAATGGCATCGAAGCCAACTCTGGACAGCCAACTATTTCCAAGTGCACAAGAGCTGGGAAGAAGTTTCCCATGTCTTGGTTGTGGGCTGTGTTTCCGTTCTCACACCAATTGGCCAAGCTCCTAAGATCATTCAGCATTAATTTTTTAAGCGCGGAAACACTATCACCTCATTGATGTCACCAACCACAATGTACTCGATAACATCCATTTCTGTCAGAGAGAGAACTTCAAGCGAGTTCAGCTGCCAAATTGCTGGAAGATGACGCAAATTTCTGCAATCTCTCAAATGAAGTTCCACAAGGTTTTGGGTTTCTACCATCCATGTAGGAAGATTAATTCCATTGTATTGCCATATTTTCAAAAATCGTATGCCACTAGGGGGCTTTAGTTCTTGCAACACTTGATCTGCATTTTCTTCATCCACATTGTCATCAAGAGGAAAACAACCCGAAGAAACTTCTCCCCAGCAGAGTTCTAACCATTGCAGTTCCTGTTTGGAGTGAAGATTGGCTTCTCTGGCTTCTGCAGAATCTTTCAGGTGCCTTAAATTGATGAGCTTTAATTTGAATGACAGGTTTAGCTCTTTTAGCTCTCCTATGCCTCGCCCAACTTCATGACTCAAAGCATATCTGGTTAGTACTCGTAAGTTGACCAGGTTTCCGATACGTGATGGCATTTTCCTAATCTTATGGCACCCATCCAGATAGAGATGCATGAGGTTGATCATGCTTTGCATCCCTTCAGGTAGCTTGCATAACTCAAGACATCCAGAGAGATTCAACGTCTGCAAGTTGATCAAGTCACATATGGTTTCTGGCATTCTGATATTGCACATAGGATAGGTCCAGATAACATAGGTATGGAAGAAATTCCACTGAAATTGGTAGTCTAGTACAATTTTGAAATTGTAACACTCTTAAAGAAGTAGGTTGAGAAACATCCATTTTTTCCATCCTTTGACCAGCAAACTTATCCCATATCAACAACGTTTGGAGGTTTGGGAAGGCCTTAGAGATTTTCTTCATCTCCTCCTCACAATTGACAAATGATGTACATTCTTATTTGTACCGCCAGGCAATATTTCCGACAGTAGTACATACTCATCCCTACCAATTGATTGAGCATAAGCATGTAAGACATCATGCATCCTACAAGTTGTTACAGGGAGAGATTCATCTTCAAATCGATCTCTTTCTTCCTTTAAGTCATTGAAAAATGACCTATCAACCAATTGGTTAAAGATTTCATTCCCTATTACCTCAAATCTTTCATCAGAATGAATAAAACCATTAGCCATCCACATCTGTATCAGCATATCCTTTGTAATTACATGTTCCTTCGGAAATATGGCACAAAATTCGAAGCATGGCTTTAAGAGAAAAGGCAAAGTCTGATATCTTCGCCGCAGTGTAGAAAATAAATCAATTTCCATACCACTTTCCTTGATTTTTAACCAGTCCCTTTTGTCAGTTGTCATATACAACAAACTCCCTACCATCCTTAGCGCAAGGGGCAATCCTTCGCACTTTTTAACGATGGCCTTTCCAATCTCAACAAGTTCTTCCGACCTTTCAGCTTCACGAGAGAATGTTCTGTTATTAAATAAAGTCCATGATTCATCTAAGGACAAATATAACAAGTGATAAATTTTTTGGAATGTTCTCATTATCTCTGACACTCTCTCATTGGAAGTAGTCACAAGAATTGCACTTCCTTTGCCACAACAGTCCAACATACCTTTCAAACTCTCCCACGGGGTCCTATCCACATTCCAAACATCATCCAGTACAATCAGATATCGTTTAGCGACCAGTGCATCTCGGAGCTCAAGATGTAGGTCACTTCGATTTTCTCCGGAAGGCAACTGGTGATGAGTCAAGCTTATAACCTTTTGAATAATTCTTTTGATATCCCACACACCAGACACAGAAACCCATACCCGCAATTGGAAATTATCCTCAACGCGTGGATCATTGTAGATTAATTGAGCCAAAGTAGGTTTACCAATGCCTGTCATACCAACTATAGGGAGCATGACCACGTTCTCATTATTAAACTGGTCATTAATTAGCATCTTCACTATTTTATCTTTCTATCCTTCCAACAACATCTGATTCTACAACAAGAGAGCATGATTCATGATGGAATTCACTTGTTTCAGGCTGTCCATGCAAATTAAAATTGAATTTTGTGGCCTCATATGAAATTTCTTCTATCGTCTTCACGATAGCAAACAACTTCCATGTCATCTTATATTGAACAAAAAATTGATTATGACAAGAAAAAAAGTCTCGCACCTTGCCAACACATAAAACCTCGTTCACAGCCTCCAATTCCATTAACATGCGCCACCGGATCTCATTGTTATTGCCGTCGAATATATTATGAGCTTCATACACCACTTCTTTGAATGCATCAAGCCATTTCCGCACATCTAAATCCTCGATCTGCCTTTCCTCTGCATCTGCAAGCATGCTCTGAATCCCGCATAGAAGCCTGTGCAGCAGGTTCATCTCCTTGGCCAAACCCCATGCATCTCCAAACGTTTTTTCTGCTGCCGACATCGAAGTTTTCGCCAACAAAGAACCAACAAGTGCTTCTAGACTCATGATGCTTTGCTTCGTTACGGTGGTTAACCATGTCCTTTCAAAGAACGTACATATGGATAATGTTTGCAAGACATTTCCCAACTGGACTTTTCTTTTGCTTTGTTTTATTTGGTGAGACAACATCTTTTTTTGGGTCGGGACCATCTTCTTTTCCTCCTCCGTTCATAATACCTTACTTTTCTTTAATCTTCGTAACTTGTAATTCTACCATGGAGATCCATATTTCTTCCGTAACAAGAGCGAAACTTGGGGGAAAAAATTATCATTACGTTAAAAGATTGAAGAAAAGTCTACTTAGCAGTTCTATTAAATAAGCTTCTTAGCGACATCCACATCATCAAATTCGAATATGACAATTTAAGATTAAATTTTTATATTTCATCTCGAATTATCATATTCGAATCTAACGATGTAAATCACCGCTCCTCAACCTCTAAAAGATTTGTTTGCTTCGATTTTAATTTCACGTGTAACGTATGTTAAATAACTAAAAAGAAAAACCTAAAATATAATAATGATTTGCCAGCCGCTGTTCATGATACTAAAAAAACAACAATATGTTTTTACATTTTAAAGAAAAAATATATAATTATCCAACTCCGTTATTTCCTCATTGTTAGAAGGAAAACTCACAATTGAAATATATATATATATATATATATTTCAATTAAGTATAAATGTTTGGGGTAATATGGTTACCTTTTTAGTTAAAAAGATTTTGGGCATTTTAAAAACTTATACTAAACTCTCGTGTAACATAAAATAATATTAAATCGATTAAGATGATAATATTATATTAAACTCTTAAATATTAATTAATTGAATTGACTTCAATAATGCAACGAGCACATGGAATGGGAACTGGTATTCACTAACCTGTGTACAGCCCACTGGTTTCGCTTGAGAAACAACTCAATTGATGTGACTCGATTCAGCTTGCAACCGACAATTTCCAACTTGAATTGCAAGTAGGGCGCAAGGACGAACATTTTATTATTTTAAAGAAAATGGTATGATCTTAATTTAGTTATCTAATTTTATTTTATAATAAATCAATTCATTTATTATATAATTTCTTTAAGATAAATATTCTCTGAATATTATAACCAATATTCGTTCTCTTTATATCTTAGAATTATTATATTACTGATCAATTGACACAACTGCACCACCTAAAAATATCCACAACAAAAATATTAAATTGAAAATGAAAAACAAAACCCTGATATTTTCAAAGTAATAAGCAACTGACTAATTATATGCCCTAATGTTGTAATCTTAATGGACATGTAATATTTTCTAATTAATTTTTTTATAACGTCTCAAGAAAATACACATATAGACCTTACCCATGTGAGTTATAGTTAGTGTTACATGGACCTACTAACCATTAACGAAATTAAACAAGTCCATCACATCTTAGTAAGCATTATTAAATAGCATAGAAAAATCATAACATTGTATCTAATAGCGAAAATATAATTAAATTTAATAGCATGTAATATCTCGTCACATAAGAACGTAATTTAAAGTAATACATATGATCCATTACATCATAAAAGTTTTAAACTTATTCAACTCATTGCATGGCAAATAATTTCAATAGACATAACAACTAATGACTTAAAATACCTCCTAGATCTAAACATAATCATATTAATACTACACCGCCATGAGCAAATCACCGTATGTAAAGGTCGCCCTATGTCATACAACATGTACATCATGTAATAGTTATTATGATTGTTAAGATAATATTTAAACATAAATCAATTCAAGATTCAACATAAGCATACAATGTTGCATAACATTAGCATGACATACAATGAGCATTACATGCATGAAGCATATAAGTGACTAACATCTTACGCTTATGTTCATCATTCTTTACATTTTTACGTTTTAGCGATATGATCCATTTGAGTTCTCTTTGACTCACATCATTAAGATAATCACATAACAAATTATTATCTTTACTTTGAGACGTCTTGGGTAACATTAACAAATAAACAAAGCCAACTAGTTGATCTTCCCTTCGGGGTCATATGAGAAGTTCATTCACCATTGTTTCCTGAGAATTGTCCAAGACATCTTCCCAATCTTTAATGACCCAAGACTAAGTTATTCTAATCTTTATCTTTTGTATTTTCAGTACATCAAACTAACAATCAATCTTATATCTTTTAACTTAATTACGATTTTGCATGCATTTTAGATATTTAGGTGAATATTATCAAATAAAGTTTTCTACCTGAGAGCATGAAACATAACATATAATTGATCAACTAGCAATTGGAAAGGGTAGCATCATAACACATATCATCAAACTAGGTTTTCAATAATAGTAATTAGCGTAAAATCACCCATAAGTAATTCATGCCTATGAAAGTTCCTTCATGGATGCTACAGAGAGATCGATATCCTCCTCCCAACTTCACGAGTGTGAAGTCATCTTCACGAATGTAAACCCAAGTGTTCATAGGCATGACTGATACTTCACAACCACTAGAGAGAGGTCATTTCCCCCTTCAACTTCATGACCCTTAAAATATTCTTCAAGGGCATAAACCCCGATATTCGCGACGCATGATGGAAATTTCACGATCTCTACAAAGTGAAGTGAATTCCTCCCTTCGACTTCACGTCTTGTGAATTTTTACCACGGGCATGAATTGCCGATTCACGACCGTGATGGGTTAATTCATGGACATCAAAGGTTAATTCATGGGCCATGAAAGGTGTCATGGTAAATTATTCTAGCCATTTCTATCCGATTCCATTCCGAACTTATCTCTTTTCACACATATAAGACAATTTCATAGCAGGATGTTCATAGATAAGATAATGTTACATTCTAAGTTTTGTAACATACGAAACTAGATATAAGAACATGCAATTTGAGCATTTAAACTAGGGTTACCATCTAGGTTTCATATTTTCATCTCATTCATGACTCTAAGTTTATGTAGCATGAAGGAATCATAAGCTCTATGTAAACATTCTACAAACACAATATGATCATAGCATTCATCATATGAGCCATAGCATATCAATTCCATATGAAGAAAAAATTAAAACATATGAATAGTCAACATTCATGCAACAAACCCTACATGCAATAACATCAATCCTATTTTATAAGAATAAGGTGTTCTGATAGTCCTCAAGTCCACTATGAGGTAAGGAAGGAGGGATTGGATCCCCTTTTTTTGGTTGCTCCACAGCATTTGGGGCTATTTGTGATATCTATGATATAATTCATATGAAATTATAAATGTTAATTGTGTATTCATGTGCTTAATATCTACTATGATATATGTGTTAAAGTGTGTATTGTAGTTTCAATTTCATATGCTGAAAATTAGCGAAATTCGACTAAGGCATGAAAATATGATTTTTAAAAATTTAGAATTTGGAAAATTAAAGTCCTGGTAATTGTTACTATATGTTAAAGTGTACTAAATATAATTTTTAATAAATTTTAGAAAGAATTTTAGTTAGGTAAAATGAAGGGACAAAAATGAAAAATCTGTAAAACTACTTGTTCTTCGGACGAAAATTTAGATTTTGATTCTTTTAAAAAAAATTTATAAATATTTTATTTGAATCAAAATGGGAGGTAATTTCTTATTTACATGTAATGTCTTAAGTAAATGAATGAATAAATAAATAAATAAATAAATAAATAAATAAATATAGGAAAATATCTAAAATGACACCATCTTTTGGCCGACTTTAAGTCGGTAACTCTTGTGGATAAAAAGTAAAATTTCATCTATTTTACACCTGCTCACCCACATAACACCTCTCATGGCTGAAAATTAGAAAGAAGGCAAGACAACTGCAACTCTTTAGTTCAACATCAACCTAAGAGGAAATTCTAAGGTTTTTGCAATAAGATAAGTAACTAACTCCTATTCTATGAATTACTCTATAAATTTCAGTTGAACAAGTTATCCTCTAGTTATGGTTTACCCTCTTATTCTATAAATTCCTACTCTTTATGGAGCATAACAAACTTAACTTGCTCAAAGGTAGAACACACTCTAGTTGAAATCAATTCTAGAGCTGAAACTTCTTAAAGACTAATTATTACCTTCGAATTTTCCAAAAAATTATAAAACTTCTTTTATTATATTTACTTGAAGTCTACTTTCCATAGGCTTTGGAATTGAATTATTCTGAATTGTATATTAGAAGTTATGAATAAATGATTAGTACTCACTCTTGCTGTTTTCTGAAATGGTTGGTTTGAATTGTAAATTTTACAATAAATATTATTCATATAATGAGTTCATGATAATTTTATGTCACACACTAATGGAAGTATATTTTTAAATCCAATTGAAATTACAATCATAGGCTATGTAAATTAAAAGTTATAATATTTATATTGTACATCACACAGTTTGTTAGGACTCTGAGATAAAATAGAATATAGATAAATCTTTGAATTTTCTGAGACCTCCCTAGAAAATATAACACTTTGATTTTTAAATGGGTTGATCCTCTGAAAGTATAGTTTCATTTAAAGTTGGAATGATTTTATCTTAGAAAGTATAGCATGAGTTATGTATTTTATATTCAACATCACTCAATCTGCCAAAACATAAAAAATGTGCTAGAGTGTTATTTGGTTGAATTTTTCTGTGATCATTACAGAATAATTTAGAAGAAGATATTAATATGGATTATACTTATGTGAGTCTAGTTTTTTATTAAAATTTGTAGTATCTAAATATGTTGTGTTTCCTAATCGTTATGAATTTTATCTGCCAAGTGCAAAGCTGATACAAATAAATGTTGTGAAGTCCATGAAATGAATTCCTAAGTGATGCAATTGTACTTATATATGCATTGCAAGTGCTTTGAGACATGTTGTATATGGGTTCGTCAAATGAATGAATCTCTAATGCTGTTATACGTGATATGTTTTATTATCATACATATACGTAAAAGGATCATGCATTTGTATTTTATTCATGCATTTGCATTTCCTCTGCTAGGATGATATATTTTATGCATGGACGATATAAAATTCTCCGACGGGGATGATATGATATTCTAAGAGATAATATGTTTCTTGACAGGGATGATATGATACTCTAAGGGGTGATATGATACCTCTGACCAGTTGGTGATATTACATATTGCATACATGATTGCACAAGTGCATGACATGTTACATGGTATAATATAATATGATATGGACATGTGATATGTTGGTGATAATACATGTTTCATTTTATCTAGTGATATGATACTATGATAATTGATATATGGAAATATTTAAATTGTTTTCCTTGAAATGAGTAAATGTAAGCCATAAACTATGATTTTTCTACTTATTGAGTTGTTGTTTGCTCATAATGTGATCTTTTAACATTTTTCAGATCAGTAGACCAGTGTTGTGGCCGTGCTTGGAGATCCTCTGTAGGGATTGAAGCACTTTTGGACGAGGTATAGATGAGACTTAAGTCTCTACTTTGGTCATTTTGTGAGGATGTATGTTTCCTCATGATGTATAGCTTTTGTATAAGGATATGTATGTTGAGAAAAATATTGTATAATGTACAAATATGAAATAGTGTGAATTTGCTCTGAGATCAATATATATTGCCTGTGTTATGGTTACATTGTGATAATATCATGTGATATATCAAATAAATTATGACGCGCTTCCGCCATATTGTATTTGATCGACCGTAATAAGTCGCGACTTACGGATCAAACCAAGGTTTGAACCGGGGTCATGACACTATTAGCCCTGACTAATCTATGTCGCCCCAGGTCGGACACTTGCTATGGTGGATGAGGCTTCCAACAAAATTTTCTGCATACAAAGGACTCGAACTCGAGGAGGAGCTCCTTACCATTCTACCCGAACCTCTTTAAGCGAGGAGGAGCTGCTTACCATTCTACCCCAACCTCTATTGGTGGATTGGATCTCTTTACATACCTTATGTTATGTGTTCTTTCTTTTTCTACTTCCTTCCTCTTCCTTGGTGCCTAAACCTTCCTTCTCCCTCACTTGGGAGTGCTCTCCTCTTGTCCTTGAGCTCCTATCCCTCTTCAAATCTACCTTGAGCTGAAACAATGGTGTCGAACATTAAATTTGGGTGTTCATATGATGGAGAAAGAGAGGAAGAGAGAGAATGGAGTGATAGAAAATGGTGGCTGCTCAAAAGATTTAGGATATTTGTATTTTCAAGTGAGGTTTTGGGATTTATTAGTAAAAGACCTTTTTGGGTTTGGGCTCTTTAATTAAGTATTTGGGGGTTTACAATTTTATGCAAATTAATTTTCATGATTATAAACTTGGCGATGATGAAAGCATTTTACATGGTCCTTATTTATAGCAACAACTTGTTTTTCGAGGGATCATGTATGGCAATTTTGTTTTTGCAGTTGGCACAACTTATGGGCAAGCCACTCCCTCTCAATGGCCGGCCTTTTAGCTATATTTCGGGGATGAAAGATGATCTAATGAAAGTTCATGGATGCGGAATGATTCATGACATGCTAGAAGTTTATAGATGTTCGACGTTTCTTTTTTTTTTTCGATTGTCATGAAAGTACCCGAGGTTTTGTTCTGACTAGTCTATATCACTTTGAGTCTGGTTGATACTCTCAATGAAAAATATCTCAAACTAGAGACATGCTTAAGTGAGAATATTTCCTTACCTGATCAAATAGAGGAGATACAATTTTTCCATGAGGTATAAACCCCAATATGTAAGGCAACATGTAATTTAAACATAATGTTAGCTTAAAGCATAAAATATGCTAAGGCTATACAATAAGATATCCTATCAATGACAATGAAATCAAAGATAATCATTCAGCTACACAATGCAATGTGACATTTCATTTACATCCAATACTCTAGGGATAGTACAATGCTTTCTTTATGTGCAATGCTCTAGTTCCAATACAATATTTTCCTTCTTTTTTTCCGATTGCCACCATAGTTTTTGGGGTTTTGCCATGACTAATCTGTGTCACCCCGAGTTGCACACCTAGTTATGACAGGTGAGGCTTCCGACAGAAATCTTTTGCATACAAAGGGACGCGAACATTAGATCTCTTTAAGCGAGGAGAAGCTGCTTACAACTCCACCCAACCCCCGTTGGTCTTTTATGCAATGCTTCTGTTTCTAATGCTATACACTAATTATAATGAATTATTGTTCTTATCTTTCACTTATCACATTATTGACTTTGAGGTGACTTGTAGTGACTTTGAGGGAGATAGGTAATGAGTTTTAAAGACGTTAACCAACATAATAGGTCAATGGTGATACGCGAACCACGATAGGGGGCCCACAAAGAAGAAGGATGCTCGAGAATCCTCTTTGTTGCACATAGGAGTATTCAATACAATAAGAATTAAGTAGGTTCGTTGCAACTATATTATTAGCCTCCAACAATGCAATATTATCAATTCTATGTAGTAACTCCCAACAAAGCAACATGGCAACCTCAAGTTAATTTAACTTATCTTCTTTAAACCCTTATCTTTTCCAACATTAGTTCTTAGATATCATAGGGTATTAATAAAGACTAAGGGTCTGTTTGGGAACTTTGTAAAATTTTTTGACGTTTTGAAAAACTATAGTAAGACACTTTTTCAGAACTATTTTACAACAGTTTTTTTTTTCAGCGTAAAAATATTCTAAGTTTTCTAAAGACATTGTAACTACAAAAGGATAAAAGAGAGAAAGGAGAGAAAAAAAATAGAGGTAGGAGTAGATAATTATTTTATGATGTTTTTCACATGTTACGTTGTATTTTTATCTGACAAATATTGGTGCCAAACACTTGTTTGTAAAAAAATCCGTCAACAAAAAATATTGTTACGTAATGGTTAAATACTTCAAAACGACTGGACATACAAACAAGCCTTAAATGTTAGATATTAAACATTTAACATAGATGAAAATAAGGACACATATAAAGGAGCAAACCCCTCGGACATGAACTATGTACGATGGAAACACAATCCGTTCCAATTGGTGCAGGCTACGTCTAGTTGACGCGGACCATTTTCTAAATAAAAGCTATTATTGATGTAATCGTGTTTGGGTTGATACACATTGTGTCCTCAACAATTTGATGAGATACACCAAGGAATATGATAGTCCCATTCAGGGTGATGTAGACCATGTCTTGAATGATGTGGATCATGTCTCCTAATCAAAACAATCCTAGGGTGTAACCCTATGAATGCAGACTATATCTTATCTAGACATAGTCCGTGTCTGACTCATCATGGTTTAGATGTATCCATTTTCATGCGATTGGAATCTAAGTTTTCATGCAGAAATGTTTATGCAATTATATCCAGACCTATAAAAAAATCTATGGATCTAACTAGAGATAAAAACTTGTATACAATCTCACCGAACTATTATAATCAACATATCACAACCAAGATCTACCACGCACTCATCTAACAAAAATTAATATCTAAGAGAGGTCCGCCTAGGAACATACCCTTTGACGAACAATTCGGTCTTCACATTCCAGGAGTCTCTCCCCTTCATTCCTCCCTAATCGTGATTCTATCATTCACCTTCAAATTCCCCTGATGTGGTTTCAGGATAAGAATCTAGAGGAGAAAAGTAAGATCAAGATGTGAAGAATAAGTTCAGACCTCTTCAAAAAGGGAGAGAGAAGAAAAGATGGAGAGGGAGAGCAAATCTTCGTTATGGATGAAAGAAGAAAAAAATGGCGTATGGAGGGTTTATTTCGTGCCCTAAGGGGGCGTTTGGTATGAGGTAATCTAGATAGATTACCGGCTATTTAATTTAAAATCCCCAGGGCCCACTATATTATCATGTTTGGCTACAACGGATTACCGGTAATTTTTAGTTCTCTAGTAATCTAAATTACCACCTGCCTGGTAATGAAGATAACACCCATGGGAGGTGTCTTTCCAGATTACCAGCAAGATAACCTGCATTTTAACAAAATTATCCCTACAACCAAACTTTAAAAATATTTACATTTTATTACAAATTAATAGTATTCNCACCCATGGGAGGTGTCTTTCCAGATTACCAGCAAGATAACCTGCATTTTAACAAAATTATCCCTACAACCAAACTTTAAAAATATTTACATTTTATTACAAATTAATAGTATTCAACATTATCTTCTAAATTTTTAGTTATTTTATGATTGATAATATAAACTCATATTTTGACATAACTCACTTTTTTTTTATTTTTTTTCTTTTGTTTATATTTATTTTAATTCAATAATTTTGAAGGGTATTTTAGTAATTTTTATTTCATAATTTAAATTATAATTTGTGTTATTGCTACTTACCAAACGCTATGATATAATATTACCGGTAATTTATAACGTGGTAATCTATTTTAGTGGTGATCTAAATTACCGGTTAATAAAAATTGGGAATGCACCAAACGGCCCCTAAGGGTTTTTATAGGGGAAATGTAGGGTTTTAACTAAGATTAAAATAGAATCTAGCCCAAATTCTCAAATCCAGTCAGACTTCAAGCTTGTCACCACAACATGACCCGGTTTGACTAAGATACGACAATGTTGAGACCTCTGTTTGACTTATGTGTTACATTATAAACCTCCTAAAGAAAAGAACTCTTCCCTGAATTTAAGATTCAAGATTGAGGTAGAGGCTTACCAAAAAGATTTGGGAACTCTTTATTCATCTCTTATTCGAGTTCTCATGTAGCCTCGTTGATGTGGTGATGATTCCATACTACCTTGACGGAAAACACATTGTTCTTCTAGTGTTGTGTGCGATATTCCAAAATATCTACCGGGTACTCCTCATAGCTCATGTCTTCCTTAAGATTTTGCCCCTCGAACCTAATCATGTTATCGTCATCATGTCTATAATTCTTGATCATGTGTACATGAAAGACATTGAGCAGACATCCATAGGAAGGGGGTAGTGCAAGTCTGTGTGCTTCTTCATTGACCAGTTCTAGCACTTCGAACAGGCCTATGTACTAGGGGCTAAGCTTTTTCCTTCTCGCTGAACCTCATGATGCCTTTAGTTGGGGAAACCTTCAGCATAACTTTGTCCCCAACACTAAAGATTATTTTCTAGCGTTCTTTGTCTGCATAATGGTTTTATGCGGCCTTCATCCTTCTTTTGATCAACTCAATCTTGTTACCTTGTTCCACCAACTCAAGGCCTAATAGTTTTCTCTTGCACCAACTCAGGGACTATCAAAATAGATTAGTAAGAGGACTACCTAGTTTTGCTTGTAAGAATCAGATAGTGTGTGAATCATGCATAAAGTCTAAATTGATTAGAGCGTAAGACAAGTCTAAAAAAACCATAGGTTAACATTAGGACTCTTGCATATTGATTTGTTTGGCCAATTAAAGTAAAGTGTATAGAAGGAAAAGTGTAATGCCACAAAAACATTACCCAAAACACAACTAGGTCCTCATTTGGCACATGTCCAGAGGTAGACCCAACAATGTTACACCACTCTACGTACTTAGACTTCCTCTTTGACTGATTGACTAGTCAATATAATGGACATATCTTTGCGAAATCTTAAGATAAAGCATAACTCTAACTTAACCAAGATGTATATCACGTGCAACACCTCATCTCGAACGTCATGACCATGCATCATCACCATCTATTCAATATCCTGATTATATATAGGATCAAATGTAGGGAATCCCGCAAGCTATGATGCCCAATATGTAAAATCTATAAACAATAAAGGACAATATATCCATATAAACATAATAAAGGAAACTATTCTTTTATCATGATTATGGTTAGACATAAAGACATTATAATAAACAATGAATTTGCTTTCATTTACTATTCCCCGTTTCATTGACTTTGAATCTTTTCTTTTCAGTACCATTAATCCATCAATGGAAAAAAATATCAGTTGCATCATTCTATCATGATGCCCATTATCTTTGTTGTTTAATATGTTCAAGCTAAATTTGTTCTTAAGTTAGGACTATTTCGCTTCTTTTCTATTTATATTGTCCTAAGTTGTCAATCATTACAATCAATAGTAAGTCTTCACCAATGCATAGAAAATTACTGGTTAGTCCCAATGGCAGTATAGCTAGCTTGATCATGGGGCCTCTTGACCCAAAATAAAATCAGTTGTTCATAGGAAACTCATTTGTTCTTGAAAGAATCTAGTAGTTCCTAAAGGAACTAAACTATTCACTAAGGAATTCAATTTCCCCATGCATAGGGTCCATTAATAGTAGTGATAATCCCTTCAATTCATAGATTGAGCTAAGTTATCATTTAAAGGCAACTTGACCTATATTGTACATCAATTCCGATTAATCAACACAATCAAGCCATATGAAGAAAACATAATCAAATACTTGCCATCTTTTGAGGTAACACAACTTGGATCAAGGAATGACACAACCCATGCTGTGCTTCTTTTGAGAAAGAACATCAAATTAAATATGCATTGTTTTTAGGCCAATATGATCCATTTTGCACTATGAGTTAAGAGTTTTAGAATGTGGATGTTGTTTAACAATATATGTACAAGTTTAGTGTGACATGTTCCGTTCTAAGGTTAGGGTTTACTTTGCGCCATTTTAGGTTAGAGGAACAACTGGCGTTGGGACAATGCTGACCATTTCCTATCTTGCTCTATCATCATTTTCCAATGAATGTGGTCTTCATAAGAGGAAAACATGGTCTACAAAGTTTATTAAATATCAACATGGTCATGATTTGGGCGACACATCCTGCATCTCATCGGATTGATTCCAATTCATGTCAGCATTGATCAAGCAACATAACCCGTGTCGAGGGTGATGTGATCCGGTTTTAGGTCTCCAATTGCTATGGTGGTTGATGCTGTTGTCTCTATCCTGAAGGTCGTTTATAGGTAGAAAATTAATGAATTTGAAAAATGAATTATGACCAATGATAGAGACAATATTTATCATAAACCTACCCATAAATTTCTCTATGTAGAACCCTAAAGTTGATTCTCTTATATATATTCATTGCTCGTGATTAAATTATCTTATACTCATTCGTTGCCCTAGGTCATTCTTCTTGCTCTTCCTTGATGTCAATCTCTTTCAACTCCCCCTCAACCACGAGAGAGAGAGAGAGAGAGAGAGAGCATTATGGGAAAAAAGATAAGGAAGAAGAGGGGGTTAGGTCCTTTAAATATAGAATGAAAAATCTCTCTCGAAAAGAATTTGAGTCAATAATTATTGAAACTAAGTTTGAATAGGTTAAGACTTTTTAGGCATGAGGTTGTATGTGATTAGGATTCCTTAGTATACGTTTGTTTGAGGATAATAATTTAATTACGACTCAAAGACTTATATTTTAATTTATTATTATGATGCTCATTATCTATGTTTAGTATGTCAAGTTCACTTCATTCTTTTAAGGATTGTTTCGCTTTTTCTCTATTTATCTTGTCCAAGTTGTCAATCCTTACAATCAACAATTTGGCTAGCTAGGTTATGGGGCCATGATGTGAAGCGTGCGTTAAGATAGAAAATGACCTTGGGCTTGAAACACGGATAGGGCGTGAAAATAGGGTTAATCTCAATAAATTTGTCTTCACTTCAAATCTTAAAATTTATAAAACCTAACACACTCCTCGTACCGCTAGTATATGGTAATCGTCGAATAGGTATTGATCCACAGGGAAAACTTTGATTTTGTATCTATGCTCCCACTTTTCCTCAATTAGACCTGTATCGAGGATTGCTATCGGAGATGCAAGCTCGACCGAAAAGGAGTGAGAAATAATGAATTGAAAGTAAATAAGTTTTTTTTTCAAAATTTAGAAGAGAAAATGCGGAAATTAAAAGAGATAAATCTATTTATGGGAGGATACTGCCTTGAGTTCACCTCTAAATCCAATCTATGCACTTTTTTTTGATGTGAATACCTAAAAAGTAGCCAAGGCCCTTGCTACCATGGGTCAAGGCAATCCCACTCTCGTGGTGACCCCTCTACCCTTCACATTCCTAGTCTCGTGGTGAAGGCTCAGGGCTTGACCAAGCGTAATCTGGCCATAGTTTCTCTCTCTAAGAGGAGAGCTAACCATCTTGATTTCCGATAAAAGACTTCAGGCTTGAAGAGGTTGACGAGGCCTTCTATTTGAGTTGAGATTTGATATAGCCTTCCGAGGTTGGGCTTGCTTTGCTCTTCGGGTCTCTTTCTATTCACCCGATCTTCTGGCCACTCTCGATGGGTCTTGATGACTATTTCGATCAGTTGGTTTGCCTCATTTGTATTTCTGGACATGAATCTACCCCCAATTGCGGAGTGAAGAGTAGATTTGCTTTTAGGAGTAAGCCCATCGTAGAAGGTCTACATGATCATCCACTTGTGGAAACCATGATTGAGGGTATTGCTTCAATAACTTCTTGGACCTCTCCCAGGCTTCGTAGAGCGTCTCATTTTCATATTGGACGAATAAGGTAATTTGATTCCTCATTGTCACAATCTTGCCTAGTGGATAGAATCTTGTCATGAAGGCTGAGATAAACTCGTCCCATGTCGTGACTATATGGCTCCAGTGAACACAGTCAGTCCTTGGCCCTATCCCTAAGAGAATGGGAATAGCCGAAGTCTGACCGCGTCGTTGGTAAGTCCATCACACTTGAAAGTGTCACAAATGTCTACGAGGTTAATTAGATGCCGATTTGGATCTTCATGGGCAAGCCCATCGAATTGTTTTGACTCATGTATCCGAGTATGGTTGGGTTCAGTTGAACTTGTTAGCGCTAACCTCCAGCCTTGTGATTCCGGAGCTCAGACCTACTGTTGTAGGCATGCAGAATTCTTTCAGGGCTTGAGTAGTGTCAGGGTTGGCCCCAACAAGTGGTATAACTTGATTGCCCTGGCCTCCAGCTGCACTACCTTGACCCATATTTGGATTGGGTTGGGCCATCTCAATGCTTTTTACCAAAGCTCGGGCTTGGAGTCTACGGATCTTCTATTCTCGCCTTCTTCTCCTAAAGTTTCTTTCGATCTTAGGGTCAAACTCAAGGGTCTCTTCTTCTTCGGAGTTAGAACTGCACATGCACCTCTCAAGCACACGTTAGGGTTAGTCAATAGATAAGTGAAGATTAAGTGAAAAATAACACAAAAGAAAGGAAAAGAAAAGAAAGAAAATGGTATAAACAATGAGAAAGAAAATAAAATAGGTCTTAAAATCCGAATAGCAGGGTAAAAGGCACGAAAAACAAAAGAAGTTCACTAACAACGGCGCCAAAAACTTGATGCGAAGCGTGCGTTAAGATAGAAAATGACCTTGGGCTTGAAACATGGATAGGTCGTGAGAATAGGGTCAATCTTAATAAATTTGTATTCACTTCAAATCTTAAAAATTTATGAAATCTAGCACACTCCTCTTACTGTAAGTGTACGATAATCGTCGAGCACTTAAGGTATCGATCCAATAGGGAAAACTTTGATTTAGTACTTAAGGAGTGAAGAATAATGAATTGAAAGTAAAAATAAGTTTTTTTTATAATTTAAAAGAGAAAATGTGGAAATTAAAAGATATAAATCTACTTATGTGAGGACACTTGAACCTCGGGTTCACCTCTGAATCCAATCTATCCGCTCTTTGACGTGAATACCTAAAAAGTAGCCAAGGCCCTTGCTACCACGGGTCAAGGCAATCCTACTCTCGTGGTGACCGTACTACTCTTCACCTTTCCACTCTCGTGGTGAAGGCTCAAGGCTTGACCAAACGCAATCTAGCCATAGTTTCTCTCTCTCTCTCCTCTGCTAACCATCTTGACAACCTAGTTATAGAGGGGCACTGCCTCTCAGCGCACACTAACCTTTTTTCCAAGGGGATCTAAGTGCACAGTTAGAGTATTCTCTTAAGATGGAGTAACCCTACTCTTGTGGAGGATACCGAATTAGCAAGCCCCCACTTTTGTGGCGAATGCTTGAGATCCCGATTAAGAGATTAGTTCCTCAACTTAATAGCAAGCCCCTCTAGGGGTCAAGCTCGTAACTTGGTTCCCCTCTCTATCCAAGTCCATAAATCAATTCAAGACTCTGTAGTTGTTCGCTCCAAGTTAGACTTCGTGTGAAGGGGTCGACCCTCACCTAACCCCTATCCAGAAGGCAAACCCTGGACTAAGATTCTTCCAAACTTCATCACTAATCTCTCATCTCACTGTGTGAAGGTGGCAACACTATAAGGTGCTGGACAATGTGCACTTGGGAGAGATCAGACAAACTAGCAAGAAATCACAAAAAACACATAAACCATCATTCATGAATTAGAACGCAAGATCAAGTTGGCGATTATCATGAAAACCAAAAGAGTTAAGCATACTAGATTAAAAACAAAGAATTTTTCGGGATCCCGACAATAGAAGCTTAGTTGGACATCCTCGGGTCAATAAGCATAAGTTCAAAACATAATGTGACTAACATTGTTTTGGCGGAAACAAGATTTAGCACAAAAGAAAAGTCTATCTCCATTGTCATCATCCTCCCCGAGTCGATGTGTTACATTCTCTTCTTCTAGAGACTCCAGCCTTCCATCCCCCCAAGTCCCGCTCCAGGCTGGCAGGTATCTCTGCAAAAATAGGAAAGAAATATGAGTTGTTGTGTGACGTAAGCCCTTGCTCCTTAAAATTTGCCTACATCTCTGGGCTTGCTATTAGTCCCGAACCCAACTGTAACAAAATAAGAAAGAATTCAAATTTCAAATATCTAAGGCACACAAAATATGAAAGTTAGTTATAATTCCTCTCACATCAGGCCAAAGTCTCATAATCAAATATTGATATGCTAGATCTTTTAAATATGAATGAATATAAATCAAGCAAATACCGTTTCCAAAAATAGAGATCCAAGCTTTCTTTTGAGTATTTAGGCTTGCTTTTTGGGTATAGATTTTCTTGTCATCAAATTTCACCAAACTTGAACCTTTACTTGTCCTCAAGCAAATAAAATTAGAGAAATTAAAACCACAAAAAATGGAATAGATTCTGGTCATAAAATGAGCAATGCATCAACTTACTCAGACTTGGAAAATTTCAAGCTTCAAGCACCATTTGCGTGTTATTAGCCAATCAAGACTTTGAACAAGGTTCACTGAAACCAGGGTTAGGGCGTGAAAATGAGCAACCCCAACCTGTCCAACTACTAAGTTCAGCCTGTATCTCAGACCTAAGGCCCTTCCTATGCAAAAACTGGATGTTTTAAGTTAAGCACTATTTCCTTAACTGTTTTCCGTCCCATGTTATAGAATTTTCAGCTTAGTCTATATGTGCTTCTCTAGTTGGGCAAGAAAGGTTGTGACTTGATCCCTTCAACACGGGCCTTTCTTTTCTTCCGAGAATACATGTTGAAGGTACTAATGCAATACTCATATCATGGACAAAGGAGTAATAAAGTTTTGTGTTCCCCACAACACTAGCCCACACATTTCTTCCTAGAATACTCTGGTGGGGGTGCCCAGGTGTGAAGTTCATCACATACTCGAATCTCAGGGTAGAGATAGAGATAAGATAAGAAGGAATATTTTCTGAGGAAACTTCTAAGAATGGGAAAAGATGGACACATGTCAAGCGGCACAAGAAGGAAGTGGGACATGGCATCTCTTTTCCAGGAAGATGAGGAGGGAAGAAGGTGACGATTGGAGGATATGAACTCAATATTTTTTTTAATTTTGAATGTTTCCATATTTTTTTCTGTTTTTTATATTGAATTCCTGTAATAAACTCTTATTCTAGAGTTAATCAAGTTAGGGAATGTTCTTGTGATGGTTCATTTGTTTAGTTTAATTTGAATGAAACCGTAAATTTTATATTCTAATTCTTATTCCAC
The DNA here is from genome assembly GCA_001647135.1 of Pontederia paniculata. NCBI lineage: Eukaryota > Viridiplantae > Streptophyta > Magnoliopsida > Commelinales > Pontederiaceae > Pontederia > Pontederia paniculata. Next base: position 8,735 of record LTAE01001920.1, on the reverse strand, counting down.
TATGAAGGGCTTATCTATTTTCATGTGATGGCTGAAATCAAACTGGAAAGTTGTTTACATTCATAATCACGTGCGGATTCAAGGAGTGAGAAATCTCGATAGCGGGGCACTCATCTGAATTCGATCTACTTCATAGTGCTGAGAGATTCATCTATTCTTCATGAGTTTTTTTCCTGATTGATTAGTTGTTGGATCTCTTATTTGATATGATTGTGTAGAACCTAATAGGTTTTAAAGTATAGAACAACAAGAAGATTGAAAGATTTCTTGTTGTTCATCTCTGGTTGAGTCACAAAACCCCCATCCGTTAAACACTAACGGGATGCTGATGCACTGATCATGTGATGGAAGGCTAGTTATCATTATTGTTCATCCAACTAATAGAAGTTATGTAATGCCTCCAGAAGCACGCCCCATCACGAGGCAGAATGCCTCCTGGAGGTGCTACGAACTTACATCTTTGACCTAACTTTTGACCAATGACTGGTCCACATGATGATTAGCTTATTGTGGAAGGCAATATCTATAATAAGACATCATTGTGGAAGCCAATATTATAACTAGGACCTATGTCATGTACAAGTCACCTCATCACAAATACTATCATGCTACTATTGTGTCATCATTATCTATTTTACATGCAGGATCAAAAGTAAGGGAGACAATTCTCTCATGAGCGATGAAGCTCAATATGTAACAGTAATAATCAATACAGTAAAACATATATGAAGAATATACAAGGAAATATGATATCTCAATAATTCATCATGATAAATAGAAACTTTACTTTTTATCTTGTAGCTTCCTTTCCTTCTGTGACTTTAATCCAGAAATGGCTAGGGCATCAGTTGCACTATATGATGCACAATCGTTTCACAGTAGTTTCAGAGTTTAGTATGCTCATGACCATTAGTTCTTTACTTTATTATTATTCTTTTTAATGTCATGATGTACAATTTTCAGTATGTTCAAGCCCAGACTTAACTTAGGACCTCTTTGTTCTTTTCTATTTATTTTGTCCTAAGTTGTCAAACATTACAATCAACACTAAGCCTTTAACAAAGCATAAAAGATTCATATTATCCACCGAAGTCATGACTAACTAGGCCATGAAGCGCTTGCCGATACTCTTAGTAGTATCCAAAGGAACTCAGTCATCTTATCCTGAGATGCAGCCAAAATAAATTTCACAATCAGGACAAGTCCCGCAGTCAGAATAAATCATGTAGTTGGGATAAATCCCGTAGCTGATGGTACCCTCCTCTTCATGTGACAAATTCAATCACAAATATTAACAATTTATAATCCTATTATCAGTTGAGTAATATGCTCACTTCTAGGTTTTCTTCAAGGAAACCCTAGATCATTACAATAGCTTTAAGAAGTCAGTCAATAAGGTCGAGCAATCATTACAAACAAATTCAATCATTTCATCATGTAAAACATGGCCCTCGTTGGATAACGACATGGTTCGCACTAGGGTTTTATTAAACAATTTTCAAATCATGAAAGATCCGGAGCAACACGGTCCGCGTTGGGTTGACACAGACCATTTTGCATGCTACATATATCTACGTGCTCATTTTCCAAGGGAAACATCATATGTACAATATATAGTTTATATGTATTAGTTAGCATGGTCTGTGTCGGGTACAAGCTAGTCAGTGTTAGGGTAATTCGGTTCATTTTTAGGATTAGGGTTTTGTATTGCCACTGTCATCGATCCAGGGAACATAGTCCACGTCAAGGGGAAACATGGTCCGTGTTCCTTCTCCATTATTGTCTGAGGAAACACAACCCATGTTGGAGACGACACGATTCATTGAAGATGAGGGAACAAGGCCCTTGATGAGGAGTCACACGCCCCGTGCCTAGATTTCGCTCTAGTGCCATATGAGGGACGCGACCTGTGTCAAGAATGACGTGTTCCACCTTCCGTATGCTTCATCATTGATACGATGAACATGTCTCATCTGTTGTTTGAGGAACACAACCGCATCCTGAACAATGCGATCATTTCCTATTGACTTCATAGCAACCGCGGATAGTGTCGGGTGCGACAAAGTCCGTGTTCGAGCCTCCGGGTGCCATAATTATTGTAGTTTCTTCTTTATTCGAATGATCTATCAAGGCATAGGTTTAATTACTTGTTTCATAATTTAATCATATGCTTATGTTAGAGAAAATATTGATTATTAATCCTATATCATTCCTTATTTCATCATACATATATGAAAATCCCTAAGGATGATCCTCCTAGTTGCATACCTTGATTTTTAGCCAAACTCTCTTCTTCTTGCTTGCCTTAGCTTTCTCTTGCTCCTCCACTAGGATGAACCTTTTCCTAGACCTTTCTTACATGATGATCTTGCGCCGTGAGGAGAGAGAGAGATTGTGATAAGAGAGGAGGGTACTCTGACATGTAGGCGACACGACCCACGTGCTAATTGGACACACTCCGTTTTCTACTTCCGTTTTGACTTGTTATTATTTGGATGCAACACGACCTGAGTCATTTTTTAACATAGTCCATAATGGTATTCCAATTTCTAATTTTGAGTTATTTTGTGTGTCGGATGCAACACGGCATGTGTCAGGTTGGTCACAGTTCATGTTGCGTCGGGGTGTTACATCATAATCTCCTTAAAATTAAATTTGTCCTCGAATTTAGTCATAATAACTATCAACTTATTGTTCGGAATCTCATCTCTCCATGAGGGTATAATATTTCCTCATCTATATCTAGGACAACCTCCTTAAGAATAAAGTCCATTTCTAATCCACATGAGGGTATGGTTCAGTGGATGTACTTATGATGTCATATTTATGCTGTTCTCATTCGGGTTCAACCATCATGTCGTATACTGGCCTTGTACCAACTTTGTGTGGCCTCCTACCCCTCGCATGCCTTTATTATCTTTCTTTATGATCCGAGCAATCCTTTATGAAATGGTCATCCTTCCCATAGTTAAGGCATGCACTAGACTTGCAATGACATTCTCCAACATGAAATCTCTAGCAGTACGGGCATATCCCGTTGTCCTGCTATTGTTGTTGCTAGGGTTGGGCATTGTGTGGCTCATAGGGCCTATTGAATCTAGGATCCCGAGATTATTTTGGTGATCACAAATTTGTGAGGGAACTTAGTTTGGACTAATGAGCTTTTTGAATTGTGTTTTGAAAGATAGGATTTTCATATTCGAAGAATGATAGGTCGACCGAAGTTGATGAACAGACGACCTATGCACATAGAAGACATAACAGAAAAATCCTATGTGTGCA